>JAACJK010000210.1:0-12125 GCA_013368325.1 Ephemerocybe angulata
CTCTTCGCCAACTTGATGATCTTGGCAGTTTCCTTCTCGATATACTCTTCTTCCAGGTGCGGATTGTGAGCTGCTTGACGTCGTTCTCCGAAAACTCGGCTGAATAGTGATCTCGCATGGGTACCCTGCCAATCCAAGTTAGCATCGGACCAAATGCATCGATTGAGAAACAACACACCTTAAAACACGCCTTCCCTGCTTCAAAACTCGTCCATTGGGTGCCCACTCAAAGGCCCCAATCGCCACCCCTTTGTCGGAGCTTTGCTTAATAAAAGCATGTTCTTCAGGAATCTCCTTCATCGCAACAGACGTCGAGTGTTCTCTTTTCGCATACAACCTTCGTGAGTACAGTGCAGGACTGGGTAGTCAGAACTCACTTTTCGTTAGCACGACTGGTACTAGGATAGAGGTCAATGAGCGACCATAAACACCCCTTCTTCGATGTTGACATAGCATAAGGCTTGATGCTTCGACGGTTCGACCTATCGCTCAGATCTGCAAATACTGACTGAATATCAGAAATAGGCCGTAGATGAGTTTCGGCAGCCTCGATATCAACATCTAACATAACGGGTTAGCAGGTGAGCGCTTGTGTTGAATCCGTACTCACGTAAACAGGTGTATGCAAGTGTGAGAGGGTCGGTTCGGGTTGGGCATGGGAACTGATAGTACGACTGGAGAGCATTCCATTCCCGTGGAAATATCAAGTGCCCCAAGTGGTACTTTCCATCGGATTGCAAGCTTCGAGGATATAAGCAGGCTCAAATGGATCAGGTAGAAGTTCGAGCCATTCACTGCGAAACCAGAAGGGAATGTCTTCTCGTTCAAAGACCGTGGTGATTTCGCGAACGTTCCGCTAGTTGGTGGTGAGTATAAGATCAAAACAAGCGCTAAACGACTCACATTGTGCTCCTCTGCCAGTTGGACTAATGATGTGGGAAGGGATAACGAGAGCTTTCCATAGATGTAAAGCATTTTCTCTGGATAAGCATGTCGCTCATCACGACTGGGGGCAAGCAACCCACGGTCCCATGCTGGTCGAAGGAGAGCGCTGGGAGTGTGTTGCAGCGTTAGAACATATTCTCAATCTTCAAAACGAATTCTGAAAGTCGAAAACTCGAAAGTTGAAAGTCGAAAACGGGAAACTCGAAAGCTCAAAACTCGAAATCTTGAAACTCGGAAACACGAAGCTCGGAAGTCGATGAAAGCTCGAAACTCGAAAGTTCGAAACCGCTGGAAAGCTCGAAACTCGAAAACTCGAAACTCGAAAACTCGGAACTCGAAAGCTCGAAACTCGAAACCGCTGAACTCGAAATCTCGAAAAGCGTCGAAGTGTCAAAACGTGTTGAAGCTTGAAGCACGGTAATAGAATAACCAAAGACACCAAGACTTACGGGAGTTTATCTTCGGCACGCTGTGCAAAAGCCCAGTAAGCCTCACACAAGCGAGCGGTGCGGGACGGACTATTGAAAAGCTCGCATTCGCGAATACCCATCGGAATCCCTGAGCATTTGTTAGATAGTCGAAGCACCAGGATCATACCATTGACGCACCTGCAATAAAGAACACCTCGTTGACGGTATAGGCTCCAATTCCAATCCAAACATCACTTGCTCCCCGGATAGCGTTCACAGCGAAGTCGAATCGGGATGTGTGCCAGCGCGACTTAATCCAAACTGCAACGCCATCCAGGAACCTCCCGTACTCATCCAGTACATATGGCGGTTCAACAGGCAGACCGGTGCGCGTAGTGGACCATATAGGCTGAGGACGAGCTGTCAGTCGTGGCGGGTTGTGTCAAGCATACACTGCGCACCTGGAAAAGCTTATCCATAGAAACAAACGCGAGAACAAAGTCGACGCACTCAATGGCAAGTGCCACGGAGAACTTCCGAAGCTGCATAAACGAAGGCCAGGGCAGTTGAGCACAGTATCAAGATGAAAACAAGATGAAAAGCCTTCAAAATGCGCACCTTGCTTGAAACGAGAAGTAGTTCCTCCCAGCGCATCCGAGAATAGACCTGAACGGAGGTGTGTGTGAGGTATGCCACCTGAGGATAAACTTAGTTGATATAGATTAGAAAGATACGGAACGGAACGTACTCTGAGCCAAAGCAGACCCAAATCAACAATAAGCGCCCGCACTGAATAGTGGACTCCTCTCAAAGCAAGAGACGTGATAGCAATGGCTGGGGGTTCTGTATCCGTGCCTTGGAGCTCCTTGGCTATGATTGGAGTCTGCTTGCCATGCTTTCCACGCCGGAGTGTCGTCTGTGGTGTAAGTTTCTGGACAATGCCTTCAGGAATCTCCGCGGCCTTTGTTTCGGTTGCGGTGTAGTCGGCCCACAGGCCTTGAACCTGCCGGCTTGAGTCGGGGTAGGCCTCTAGGCCCCATAGCGATGTGAGGTGGTGTGCACGCCCTTCTACTGTCTCGGGCATGGTATAGCGAAGGTCTGGTTCTCGAGAGATGAAGGTGGAACGAAACAATCAACGACGCGATGCCAGGGTGGCCAGTGCATCGCCACCACACGTGAAAGTCATGGGGTGTACCATTTTCGGAAGGCGTTTCCCATATGTACCAACGCCGCGATTGCTCGGAAATCCATGTACCATTCCGCACTACGGCGCATGTACCCTTTCTGCACCCCATTTATATGGTGTACTATTACTCAAAAGATCTCGATGTACCATACCAAAAGTCTCGTTTGAATTGAGGTGTACCGAAATAAGTGAGTTCTCCTCAAAATATGCCCAAAAATGTACGTATTTTTCGCTGTTAATTCTGCACGGTATTCGTGCCATATGCTGGACGTCCACAAACGCTCTGGCCAGTTGGCTTTGAAGAAAGCCGGACTCATCGACCAGTTCAGGAAGGCCATGCGAGTCGACGCTACAGAAATATACGTCCGCGATCGCAAAGGTACCGTGTACCTCCACCACAGTGAAGAGGGAGAAGACGACCCCGAACGTCCCGAAATCGACAGAGCCGTTCTCCGTCGCATACTTCTCGACGCTTTGGACCCCGATACCGTGCGTTGGGGCAAGAAGTTGAAGGAAGCTGAAGTCGTCACAGAAGATGGGAAGGAACGGGCTTTTCGGCTCCACTTTGCAGATGGATCCGCAGCGGAAGGCTTCAACATCGTGATTGGCGCTGATGGAACATGGTCCAAGGTCCGCCGACTGCGCAGCGACGTTCGCCCACCGTATGTTGGCATCACCGTCGTCGCCACCAATATCACCCCCTCCAATCCGAGCTATCCAGCTATCTCAGATTTCGTTGGGAAGGGATCGTGCATGGCGGCAGGTGGGAATAACATTATCATGTCCCAGAAGAACGGGGACGGCTCGATAAGGACGTACGCGATGATCACCACACCCGAGGAATGGAAGGACAACTCTGGGATCGACTGGACCTCTCAAAGGGCTGCCTTGATTCAATTTGCAGACGAATTCTACGGAGATTGGAGCGATGAGCTGAGAGCGCTCATTATCGAATGCGACGAGGGAGAACTCGCCTTCAGGCCGTTGTACCAGTTTCCTCCCGGATATACGTTCGAGAAGGATTGCACCGGGTAAGCAATACACCCAATCAATATACTCCTTGAGTCTCTGACAAAACGTGTAGTGTTACCCTCCTTGGCGATGCCGCCCATGTCTTGACACCATTTACAGGGATTGGGGTGAATGTAGCAATGAACGATGCGTACGACCTTGCGTCGGCTATCGAGAAGGTGGCATCAGAAGGACTATCGGTGGATGATGCATTCGCCGAGTACGAGAAGGACATTTTTGCACGTGCGACACTTAATGCGACACGTACCGATCGTGAGCAAGAGGTTTATTTCACTGGGAAGCCCATGTCGGAGGTGCTTAAAGGCCTTGCCCGTGCCTTTGATGGGAGCGAGATTTAAAGAATAGTGAAGATATCGTTGTTTAATGTGCTGGATCCTCACATGTATAACAGATTGAAAACTGCCATCCTCTTTAGTATCCAGGGGGTGACGCCAAATGCCTCCCTTGAGCTCTCGTTGTGTGTTTAAGCGCCCGTCTTCGAACGGAGGCCCTCCGATGAGCGAGCAGACTCCCCTTGCCGTCCTAGGCCCATCACAAACTCGGTAAATCAATCCTGAAACATAGACAGAGTGGAGAAAGTAACTATCATACGGTGCAGAGCTAACGCGGGAGTTCTTCTCTCCGAGATCAGACGGGCGCTTAATGACCTTCTTTTTCCCGAATATCCAACGCGTCCTTATGGATAGGATTTCAGAGATGCTCCCCATCATTGTCCCACCGGAGGGGATGAAATGACTGGAGGGGCCACGGCGCACTGCTTGGGGGCTGCCGGAATCGATGCCCAAAGCGGAGTTCGAGGTAACAGCTGGACAAGTCTATTGTAAGTCAGTGGCGCGTAACTTCTTTGACCCGTCCTCATCACATCCTAATAGCACAGTCAGCTGGGCGATCTAGTATCTATAGCCTGTGAGCTTCACTACTGCCTTCGAGCTCAAGACATCCTTCCACGACCCTGGATACGATCTTCAAGCGAAATGGCCAAGTCCATTCTCCTCACTGGCGGCGCTAGCCAAGTAGGAGTCACCATTGCTCGTCTCTTGAAGCAATCCGGGCACGAAGTAGTGTTCGCCTCTAGATCAGGAAGAGTTCCAGATGGCTTCAAATCCGTGAAGATGGATTGGTATGACACCCAAACGTTCGCCAACATCTTCCCCGGAGATCCAACTTTATCTCCCTATCATTCAGTCTATCTGCTCTGTCCACCCTTCGATCCCAAACCATATTTATCGGTCAATCCATTCATCGATCTGTGTCTGGAAAGAGGAGTGAAGAAGTTTGTTCTGCTTGGAGGAACCGATGAGGTGGCGGATGGGAACGACACAGAGTACATCGAGATTCAGAGGCATCTGGAAAAGAAAGGATGCAGATACGTGGTGCTAAGACCAACCTGGTTCTGTGGTACGTATGAATGTAGTTTCTTCTAAGGGGGGCGTGAGCTGACCACTAGGTCATTAGAGAACTTTCTCAACTATTTTGGAGAGTCGATTCGAACAACCGGAGCGTTCACAACGTCTGTCGCGACTGGAAAAATCCCATTCGTGGCTGTTGAGGATATTGCTCAGGTCGGATATAAAGCTTTAGTTGAAGAGGACAGCGCAAAGGAGAAGGTGATAATTGGTCCCGAGCTCTTAACATATGATCAGGTATGGTGTGCCGTGGGTTACATATATAGTCCACGATACGACACAGAACTTACCCTCAATGGCATTGACTTTTAGGCTGCAACTACCCTCTCGCAGATCCTTCGCCGTCAAATAACGCACATCTCTGTTTCAAAGGACGACCTTATTGAAATTTACGACGCTATAGGATCACACGAAAACTCGCTTCTCGTCGCAGGTCTCGAGGAGAGGGCGGAGGCGGGAACTCAAGAAAGGTGGTGGACATGTCTGCCATACAAAACGTCAAAGATGACGAACGAGATATTTGCATTGGGCGAATGAAATTAGCGCAGTGGGCAGAAGGGTGTAAGGACAGGCTTGTTTGAAGGGACTGTCACCGATTCTCTGAGGGCGTATTAAACATAAACAGGGATTTCTGAGTATCTCGTATCATATACTGTCGCCAACAATGTGCGGGGTATGCCGGCTGTTCAGGCCCTCTCAAATCCGTACAGTACTTGAGAAGGCATTTCAACTTTATGGCGATCGAGTTCATTGAAGATGTAGTCTTCGTCTTCCACTGGCATAAGGATATTGTGTCTGACAAGCCAATGTACGCACCATTAGCATGGGGCCTGGCAATTGATAGAGAGATATACGCACCGCGTATAGAGGTGAACCTGGACCTTAGTAAACCAATCGGGCTTCCCTTCGTTAGACCCAGCGAGACACCGGTTGCAGTAGTGCGACTGCTTGACATGGTTATTTCTATCGCTTTGGCGACGCTCCAGTATGTGTACCTGTTCCTGGAGCGCAGCTGTGCGTAGAACTTCGAACGAATAGCCGACTTCCTGGTGGTGAGTACGAGAATGTTCGACCTAGGGAGAACACGAGAAATGAGCCTCCATAGACAGAGATAGTTGGTAAACGCTACGACTTACCGCAGCTCGCCAAGTCAAAGCGGGGACACTAATACGGCACCGGCCATATTGTGAGTGTTGCTGAGCGCACAGTCGGCAAATAAAGCGTTCGCGGAGGTCGTCCATATTAGCCGCAGTTGCGACATGCGGATCGAGCCGACTTGCGCGACAAGGTATGCAGCAACCCTGGACAACCTTTCGTCAAAATCATAGTAGACAGGCATTTCAATATTGAATCCCATCCGTTCCGCTTCCTCCTCATATGCGAACAAGTGGCAGACCGAGAGAATCTCCAGCCAATTGCAACAGGCGGATAGGTCAGGGTTTGTGCAGGATATGGGGGAGGGTTTCAGGCAGCGAGAAGACAGATGTTGCGAGTTCTAGGGATCGACAGTTCGCCCAGAAAGGTTCGCGATGGGTACGAGGCGACGCATTTCTTCGCGTTTTGTAAAGATGAAAGCCTCTGCAATGTTTGGAAAATCGTTGATGACGGGCTGGAAGTCCAGGATAGCATCTTCTGGGGCGTCGAGCCAGCGAAGACAGCGGGAAGATACCAGAGATCGCGCTCCTGAGGGTACTTCAGCAACTCCAGCTTCGGAACGTTGAGAGTCGCCAGCCACGCGTTCCAAGATTCCATGAGAAAAGCCATTCGAAGGAATTTTGTGTCCAAAGTGTCAGCGTATAGACGTGCCTCCATAGCAGATACGACTTGTGGTTCAAGTTTAGCCCGGAGATTGCGCCAGACTTTGAATAGGTGAGTACATAGTTGCGGGTGAGGAAGCGAGATTGAACCGACTTCGATCTGTTATCTTGGCGGTGCTGTTCTTTAGCTCTGGGGTATCCCAGTTTACGACTTCTTCGATATCGGGCTGCTCGTAACCCAGTTCGTAGAAGCATTGACGAACACTTCTTGGCTTAGGCATGATTGCGAACGTGGGCTAGACAAGACACGACGCACAGATTTATACGGGCTTCCTTGATCGAATTCTTATCGTCAGCTTCTGGTCTTCATAGGCGTCAGCCCAGTCTTTGTACAAGATTGCTGCCTAAGAGACTGTGAGGATATCGTCCTGTATTAGTCAAAGGCTTGAGCGTAAGTACCTCCTGCATCTGTTCGATTTTAGCGGTTTGTTCATTCAAATGAGCCTCCCATGCCTCTTGAGCTCCAGCTAGGCCCGCCGTAACATGCGGTTCATATTGGGTCCAAACTCGACCACAAGGCATCTATATCTCCAGACCAGTGGTAAACCATAGTCTCCTTCTTCCTTAGACGTCGTCGGGGGGTCTTAAAGTTGTCAGCTTTGTTTTCACCACAGAGACTAGCGGATGGGCTCACAGAAGGTGTACGGTACAAAGTTGAGAATACTGCTATCCAGGTTCGGGTAAAAGCCCGAGAAATTCTCATCGGAAACATATCTGCACGACCATGGTGAGACCTGCTGTTGCCGCTGAACACATCTAAGGCAAAGACTCACTCTGACTTCTTGCAAGCGATGCAAAGCCGTTTCAGGAGAAAGAAATCTGTGCGGACGTTCGGAGTCGCGCAAGACTGAAAAGGGAAAAGTTTAACGAGGTAAAGACCATGGAGGAGCATTTGGAACTCACGTAGCAAAAAGAATTGAAGAGAAACGCCACCCATTTGGCTTCGGAGAAGCCAGCCGGCGGTTCCGGGGCCCCTTTTTCGACGCGCTTGGCCCTCCAAAGTACGTGCATCATGGAGGGCTTTAGGAGGGCCCTGCGAAAGTCCTTGTGGCACGAGACATGTTAAGCAGGTCCTTTGGGTCAAGGTGGGAGAAAATCTTGTTATGCGAGTGTCTCGTCAGCTTCCCATAGATGGTTCACCGAAAAATTGGAACTCGCCTCCAGTAAGACGTCGAGGGGCATTTCAGGTAAGAGGCTGAGGTCCCTCCTTCGGCGGGAAGGTCAGCCTTATTTCGAGGTATTCGTGATAGTTTTCCATGTCGCTGAGTATCTTTCAGTCTGCTGGTGCTGGAAGCTACCATGTATTGACGGAGATCATCGTGCTCACCTTTTTCACAGAAAGTCCTCGATACTTGCCGTTTTGGCGAATAGCCCACTTCCTTCTCGGTATGACACCAGGTTCTCTGTCGATTGTATCTCGACAGACAAACTGGTGGTGGTCGTGGTTGAAGCTTGAGAGGACGACTAATTAAATTGTCCGCGACGCGTCCTTTAATAAGTATTATTTTTTGAATCGCAACGCGTTGATAAACTTTGCATTCTTGGCCCTTTCAAGGAGGTAGAGCCCGCTGGGCACAGAAACGGCTCTGTCAGTGCTATAGTAGGAATAGAAATCATTCGAGACAGGAGGCCAGCCAAACAGACGGGGAATAGTCGAATGCTCATTACACGGTAGTAAGCGCAATCAATATCCGACATTCGACATTAGTCCAAGTCGAACTCCTCTTCTCTCATGTGGATGTAGCTGGGCTTCTCAAAGTTCTGTCGCCGAACCTCATTCAGGATGTAATCACCCTTCCTGGCACTGGGATCCTCGATGTTATGCCTAAAACATCCGAGATAGGACGTGTCAGATAGGGGAGAGTATGTGTAAGCGCCGGGAACACGGAGAAGAATGGATGGACACTACGCACTCGGTACGAATATGCTCTTTGACTTCCCCTTTCAAAGCTGGCCGTCCATTCCTCGGCCCAAAGAAGCAGTGGTTGCAGTGAAATGCAGATTGATATCTGTCGGGATCGGAGCGCTCTTCATCGATCTCCTCCGACCGGTCGACACGCTGTCGGAGTCTCTCGCTGGTGATGCGTTCGAACTTATGGTCTCTCTATGATGCTCGCGTGAGTGAACTACCTGAAAGGGCAAAGGTGATTGAAGTGAGTAAGAGAACGGAAGCCTTGAACGTATCTGACGGACCGCATCTTCCAGGTATAAGCCCAACAAAGATTTTGGCCGCTGTACCTAAGCTTCGTCCTAATGCACGTCAAGCAAAGAAGCGTTCGTCGAGGAGCATCCATATCGCCAATAGTCGCAGTATATCGATTGAGGCCAACATCGGTGACGAGGGTGGCAGCAACAGCAGAAAGCTTCTCGTCAAAGAATGGGAGCACGGGCTGTTCGACGGAAAAGCCCATCTCATGGCCTCTTCCTCATTCTTAAATAGATGGCACACAGAGAGCATCTTCCAGCCAAGAGCGATCTTTGGATAGGATAGATCCCCTCCACCCAAGTGCGAGGTACTAGAGGGGCCGAGAAGATTGACGTCGCGAGCTCCAACGCGTCAGGGAGGCTCAGAGAGGTTGGCGATAGGCACAGAGCGTCGGAGTTCCTCGCGCTTGGTAAAGATGAAGTTGCGCGCTATGTTGCTGAAGTCGGCGACAATAGGGAGATAGTCGATCGCCGCGTCCACGGGTGCGTCGAGAAGCGCAGATACCGCAGGCAGATACCACAGGTCGCGTTGCTTTGGGTACTTTAGAAGTTCGGACGTTGGGAGGTTTAGACTCTCTAGCCACATGTTCCATGCAGTCATGAGATCGAACATGCGTTGGAGCTTTAAATCCAATTTGAGCTCGTAGTGGCGGACCTCAGCTGCCCTAACGACTTGGGGCTCGAGCTTAGCACGCAGATTCCGCCAAACTAACATCAACCGCAATTATGAGTTCCCTGGGAGAAACGGTTTGAGGATGAACGTACCTCGATCTGTTATTTTTCCTTTGCCGGTCTTCAACTCTGGTGTCTCCCACTCGATGACGCCGTCTACATCCACCTGTCGTACCCAAGTTCGTAGAAGCACTGCCGAACGCTTGGCGGAAGTCAGTGCACGCCTCGGCAGTGACACGCATATGAATCCACGTACGCTAAAATGCGGGCCTCCCTTACGTTGTTCTTATATTCAGCTTTTGTTCCTCGAGCGTGTCCGCCCAAACGCGACACTCAGGGGCAGCCTGTATGTCGTCAACGAGCTGCAAAGTTACGCACAGTGGACATGTCGTACCTCTCGCATGTGCTCCACGGCAGCACCCCTCTCCTGCTTAAACGTGTTGCGATCTGCGATAGCTTGAGCATCGCCAGCGAGGATTCGTTCCTCAAAGGTGTCCAGATCGTCGCAATCTCTTCAATATCTTCAATCCATGCATACCAGTAGTCCGGTTTCCTCCTTGGAGGATGTGGGTGCGTCTTAGAGGAGTTGAGCAGTCATTTCGGGCAGGCAAAGGGTAGATACTTGCAACTTGTCCATGGAATACAACCTACCATTGCGACGTCATAGTTTTCTGGGAAGTCGGCGACTTGAACGTATCTAGGGCGAGAGCTGATCAGCCCAACGGTAGGTAGCATAAGAATATATGTGCACCCTTTCTTCTTACAAGAGACACAGAGCCTCTTCAAGATATAAAAGTCGGTCCGGACGTTTGGCGTTGCGCAGGACTAGGGTGGAGTCAGTCAGGACTCAGGGGTCAATTGCACCCTTGTATCGTGCTTTGAGCAGATATAGAACGCACGTAGCAGAACGTATTGAACAAGAAAGCAACCCATTTCGCTTCTGAGAAGCCTTCGGGTGGCTCTGGAGCCCCGCTTCAATACGCTTTGCCCTCCACAAGACATGCATCATCGAAGGTTTGACTAAAGCCCGCCGAAAGTCCTTGCAGGAACGAGCCATGTTGAGTAAGTCCTTGGGCTCTAAAAGTGAGAAGATCTAGTATATGAGAATCAGTTAATTGGAACTTGAAAAAGGCTGTAGATTCCCTGGAAGATATACACTCACCTCGAGTAACACGTCAAGCGGCATTTCAGGAAGGAGGCTCAAATCTCTCCTTCTTCGAGGCGGGTTTGGCCTCAAATCCAGGTAGTCCAGATAACCCCATTTTTAACTAGCTTCCTGAGGATTTGAGTGCGTATCTAGTCAAAAGTCAGGTAAAGTAGTGAGGAGGAAGCAAAGACAAAGTTCGGTTTTGCCAGGAAGTTTGATCCTTGTGATTGATCCGGAAATTTGGCCTTGATTGGCTTTCGCCTCCAGCACGGGCGCTTAAGGCCTCTTAAAGCCTTTCTTGGATGAAATTTGGGTCTACTGCCATCTTTTTGGTAGTTAAGTAAATGGATAACACAATGAGAACCACGACTTTAAATCACGGATCGTCCTCGTCGGTCCACCTTCAAATCGGCTTACTGAAGCAGCTTCCCCCTCGGGATCCTGGACCAGGCTCCGTGGGCCATTTGATAATGCTTTACCGTCTAGGGCCAAGATCGTACGACATGAGATGTATTTTCTCTGAGAATCGCCTGGTATGTGTGTCTACGGCAGACCGTCATTAAATATCACTGGCACCATTTTTTTCGTTTTATCAAAGGGGCGCCACGGTGCAGTGTATCGTACGAGTAACTGACCAATATTCTCCGGCCCCTCGTTGATGCCGAGTACGTCGGCCAACTATATATCTCATCATAGCTATGCTATGGTACTCCCTCACTCCGGCCCCTCGTTGATGCCGAGTACGTCGGCCAACTATATATCTCATCATAGCTATGCTATGGTACTCCCTCCTCCATGGCCTCTCGAATAAATCGCCAAAGGGCACTCCCGACAGCACCTCTTTGAAGACAGGCTTCCTGACGTCTGCCCTAGGCTTGGGCATACTCATTACCATTTTTTCCACCCTCATTGGAGTCGGACGCTACCTGGATAATATCAAAGTATGTACTCTATCACGCCCGCAGTCCCGCACACCTTATATTATGTTTTCCAGGACAAATGGTATGTCTTCGACCCCGTCCACCTCCACCAGCTCTCCAGGCCGCCATAGCCGCCAACCCAGCAAACGACACCGCCGGAATAATACAATACATCGTCGCAAATCTCACACAGACATACCCTTCAACCGAAGTTCGTCTCAACCTCGACGTTAATGAGTGGATGTTCAACAACGCCGGGGGCGCGATGGGCGCTATGTACATCATTCACGCCAGTATCACCGAGTACCTCATTATCTTTGGCACACCCTCGGAACAGAGGGGCATAGCGGACTGCACTTGGCCGACGACTACTTCAACATCCTCG
>JAACJK010000201.1:0-18726 GCA_013368325.1 Ephemerocybe angulata
TCCTTGGGCAGCTTGCCGCGCTTGCGCTGGGGGCGATCGACGAGGGTCGACTGGGTGCCGACGCCGGGGGCGACCTGCCTGGCGAGGTGCCGTTTCCGTTGAGGCTTGGGGGCGCTGGGGCCATGGGGGGAGAGTAGTGCGAGCCGTTCTGGGGCGGGAGGACAAAATCGTTGTTCGTGAACTGCCATTCGCTCTTGATCGCTGCACCTGCCTGCGCTCGTGCTGCTGGCCCGAGATGCGGGCAGAGCCCCTGGAAGAGCTGTTGCTGCTGCTGCTGCTGGCTCACTGGCCCAGAGAAGGAGGCATGGCGCATGGCATCGTCGTACTCATCGGGGGACTGTGCAGCTGGCCTGGGGTGGAGTTGGGCCGCACGATGCCGCTGGGGGAGTGGCTCCAGCTGTCGGACTCTGAGTACGGCGAGAGCCCGTTGGACAGCCCAGACTGGGGGTACGGCGAGTCGGCAGGATACTGCGCGTAGCCGACGTCCGTCGAGAGGCGGGGCCGGGCGGCGGCGGCGCGCGCGTCGGACGGGTCCTCGGCGACGGGCGGGAAGGTGTAGCTGTTGAGGCTGCTCTGGGCATACGACTGGCGCAGGCTCGTCGGCGGGTACGGCGCATGGCGCACGGCGCTGCGGCTCTCCGGCAGCGAGGCGCGGCGGTTGTCGAAGGACGTCGAGATCGAGGGCAGCGAGACCTTGCCGTCGAGGCGGTCCGCGTCGGCGGCGGTGTCGCCGTCCCAGCGCGGCTTTTGCCGGGCAGCGGGTGGTCGTCCGGGTCGGGGGCCGCTTCTCGGGGCGCGAGACGGTGCTCGAGTCTGTGTCGGCGGTGGAGGCGTTGGAGGAGGACATGCGGCGGTCTGTGTAGTGGACGGGGTGCTGCAGATAGGCGAGTTCGTCTTTGTGCAGGCCGTACTCGAGCTGGGCAACGTTGTAGTTGTTCAGCTGGTCTGCGTCGCTCTGGGAGATGTGCTCAGTGGGCATCGAGGCTTGCTGTCCAATTCGACCGCCCCGTATAAAAGCTCTCCGTGTGGGAATCCGACAAAGAGCTCGAATAAAATGCCGGGAGCGAATAGGATCTCCCATCTAGGAACGCCCCCTTTCGTCCGTTTCTCCATATCAGCTCAGATCTCAGATCCCAGATCCGCTGCCCAGCTCCTTTTCGTCCCAAGATGTGCCCATTTTGGATAGATTACTTTACGGCACTACACGACCCAAAATGCCCTCCAGCAGCTGCCCTGCCTTCGCCCGCTCCTTCGACGTCACCCCGACTCCGTCCAGCAGCCGCAGCCGCGAACACCCCCGCATGATCAGCCCTCGGTATGCCAGCCGGCCCACATATGCACTGTCCGGCAGGTCCCGCCGGAACTTGGCGTCCAGCTCCTGCCACGATCCCGCCCCGCCCCCGCCCTTTTCCCCAGGCTGCAGCCCCGTCGCACGTCCTTCACCAGCAGCGGCAGGTACCACCCCAGCGTGCACGGGTTCATCTGTTCTACGATTAGAAGCGCCCAACATGTACCTGCCACTCCACTCACCGAAAGTCTAGCATTCCACATCGGGCATGCGCTGCAGTACCCGGATCAGCGGTTCGTGCTCTTCAGCCGCGACCCTATGATCGTCAGCTTCTGAATCCTCGTCAGCTCCTCCAGTCCCCGCACGTCCTCCAGAAAGTTGTAGTTGAGATTCAGCACCCGCACATTCGGGCAGAGCCTCCCAAAGCCCTCGGCAGCGTCGTCAGCCGCACGCAGCTAGCTCCAGGTACACCAGGTTGTAGCACGCCTCCTTCAGTATAGGTGCCTTGAGCGGATTGCCTGCGGGCGGGCACAACAGCCGCCGACGCGGAGGGAACCAGCGAACGACAGAGCCAAAAAAGAATTTAAGAAGCACGGTCAGGCACGCACACGGAATACAGTGATTTGCACCAATATTGAAAGAAGAGACAATAAAAAAGTTAGCGTTCGAGAACCCCCTCCAGATAGAGTCTTATGCTTACCAGAGAGATACAACCGCTTCACATCGCGAACATCGCGGGTCAAAAGGTTACTGTACGAGCCCAACACCAGCCAGGCGGGGGAGGGGGACGAGGGAACATCATAGCATCAGTAACGGTGTGGAAAAAGAAGTCCCTCGGAGAATCGAATCGAATCGCCCCCCGGTGGCAGGCTGGATGTTAACCATCACGCCCATGGAGGGAAACTGCACAACCAAAAGACTTCCACTCACAATGCACGTCCACTCTGATTCCGCAGACTCAGATTTTCCAGCCGAGTCAGCCGATCCACCTTCGCCACCACACTCAGCGAGTTGTTGTCCGCGTATAGCGTGCGAAGGTTCGGAAGCACCGACACCTTGAGCTCGCTCAGTCGGTTCCCGCTCACCCGCAGGATGCGCAGCCTAGGCATCCCATGACTCCCAAAGTCCACCTCCCTCAACGCGTTGTTATCTGCAAGAGAACAGTTAGTCAAGTCGACGGCAACACAACAAAAGCCCCGCTGCACAGCCAGAGTCAATTGGCATCAGCATCAAAACTGATAACGCTCGCCCATGCCCTGCGCGCGGGGCAGGAACGACAACAGCGTCCAAATGACGCACAGCTACGTTGCCTCGCGATAATGGAGCCCACCCCACGCTCGCGATTAGAATCACTGGGCGGGTGTTATACTACAGATAGATAGATCCATTCACATACCAAGGTTGACTGCAATCAGCGCTTCAAGTGATGAGAGCCCTCGAACGCTATCCAGCCGATTGTGACTGATGTTCAGCATCTCTAACCGGGTCCTACAGATAAAAAGTCATCAGTTCAGCTGGTTCACCCTAAATCTCGGACAAACCGGTGTGGGAGCATACAGGTGATGCAAACCCATTCCCATATGCCCCCACCACGAAGGAAGATCAAAAAAAGTTGGGGGTGCGCTCGTGAGCACAACACACCAGAGCATGGCAGGATACCAAGGAATGTCTTCACGTACCATCGGAAGCCCTCGAGATCTACAGATTGGATAGAATTGCCTTGCACGCTCAATTTAACCAACCCGTCCATGCGCTCTAACCCATCCAGCTTCGTTATCCTGTTCCCGTCAGCCTTGAGCTCGCGCAGGTGCCGCAAGCATTCCAGTTCTGCACCCAAAATTTAGTAATCTAGTAGATATATCAAAGATCGGATACGCACGGCGCAAAGACTCGATTTCATTATGGCTTATATCGAGGTTTTCGAGATTGGGCAGATTGTTCTCTCGGGAGTTGAAGCATGAGACGAACCGAGCAGGTCGTCTATGTGCTGACAAAGCGGGAGAGAGGCGAACCCTTCTTGCCTCTCTCCACGCCGCGAAATCTGCATCAACCGCAGTATTTCGCTCACTCTGCTTTTCTTTTCTACTCTACACTAGTGAAAATTTTTTTCAACATGCCTCGTATTACTGTCGACCCGAATACCGAAATTTGTCCGGATTACACCACCGAGGCGTTCGCCGGTGCCCGTGCAGCTCTTACCGCCGGCGGCGTTGCGGCCGCTGAAGCTGCGACCGTCCTGAAAACCATATGGACCCAAGGGAATGATGCTGCGAAGATCGCCTGGCAGCTCCAGGTGGAAGAGGACGCGGCTGCAGACGCGGAGAGGCAGCGCGTGGCTGCCGAGGAACAGAGAGAGATCGACGTGATGAAACACGAGGAGGAGAAGAAGCGTAAAGCTAAGTTCTTGCCTATTATGGTGGGCGTGGCTGGACCCACTACTACTCCGCTCGTGTTAGCTCCCGCGGTTGTCAAGAAATTCGAACGCGGGGAATACGTCCATCTGCACCACCTCACCACCGCCGCCCTCGAGCGTGTCAGCAAGGATCCCGGTTCCCTCTTGGATTCGTCGCTCCAGCAAGTCAAGACTCCGAATGGCGTCGCATGGGCAACACAGGCGGATATCGACTCGGCGCGGGGTGTGGTGGACGACCATGACCTCGCTTGGGGAGATTGGCTGATGGCGACGCAGCGCTTCAATCGCGCAACGGAGACGGCCAACTGGCCTCGCGAATGGCGCATGATGTTCATGCTGTTCTGGGCGAACATCACCCAGCATGAACTGGCCCTATCACCCGACAGCCTGGACCGGAAGGCGCTGCTGCTGTTCGCGTCGGAGCGGCGCAAGCTCTGGCACAGCAACCTGAACACGACGGGCGCATTCGACATCTCGATCCTGGACGAGGTTCTCATTCGGAAGGCTCAGGATCGAGTGTACAGGATCCACAGGGCAGAGGTGGACAGGGTCCTGGATACTCAGGTGCGTGCTTCGTCGTTATGATCACCTCACGGCGCTAATTTATATCTCTAATCCCTTCCCTATCCTTCCTACCACCCGACGCCTCTCCTCAAACCCCGGATGCTGATCTGTGCTGTGCTGTTCTGTGCTGTTTCTGTTCGCTGTCGGTTTCGGTGCTGTTCTGTTCGGTCGCGGTTCGGTTCTGCAACGTTCGGTTTTCGACACGTCGGTACGCAACCAATAGCGCGCGGTCGCGGCCTCCACCCACGCCAACCACAACAATTCCGGCAGCAACAGGTCTCGTGAGGCTCGGTCGTCCCGCCAGCGCACACGGTCGCCCCCACCTCGCCCTCAGCAACCCAGACAGCGCTCAGCCTCGCCGGCGGCGCGGTACCCGAAGGACCAGCATTTTCGGGGAGCAAGTGGACCGACCCGCCCTCCTTGCTTCGTCTGTTTGGGTCGCCACGACCACGAAGTGGGCGTCTGCCGCGCCACCTCGCTCTGGGATGGAAGACTCCCCGCAGCGTCCCACCGAGTGGGCAAGACACTCAGGCTCCTCGACGGGGACCAGCGGCTCTGCTTCGATTGGCAGAAGGGCCTTGGCGCCTGTCGCAGCCGCTCCCACGACAGCAACCATCTCTGCTCGGGATGTGGCTCCTCCTCTCACGGCGCTCAGGACTGCCCTCGAACGGAGAAGATCTGAGCCATGCACGCCGTACCACTGGCGTGCGTGGGAGCGCGAGCTCGCCAGTGCTGGACTGCTGGGTAGGCACGGGGCGGTCGTTGAGGGTATCAGGCATGGTTTCATTCTCGGTTTCCCCGTTATCTCCGTCATTCAAAGTCCACCCAACCGCCCCTCTGTTGACGAGTTCGCTTCCGAGTTCGACGCTATCGTTGGCGTCGAGCTTGAAAAAGGCCGGTACATTGGCCCTATGTCTGTGGCAGACGCTCTGGCCCTTATCGGTCCCTTCCAGACGTCGCCCTTCTCCATCATACCAAAACCTGGAAGACCAGGAAAATTCCGCCCCATCCAGAACTTCTCATTCCCCCTCAAGATCTCTCGTCCCTTCCCCTCTCCCTCCGTCAATTCCTTCATCGACTCTTCCCAGTTTCCATGCACGTGGGGTACGTTCACTGTCCTTTTCCTACTCATCTCCCAGCTTCCTCCTGGCTCTCAAATCGCCATTCGGGATGTTGCTGAAGCCTTCCGTACCGTTCCCCTACACCCGTCTCAGTGGGCGGCTGCGGCGGTTCGGTTGCGCGATGGGAGGATTGCCCTCGACACTGCGGCCGCTTTCGGGACAGTTTCGTCTGGAGGAGTTCACGGCCAGCTCGACGATGCGGCGTGCGACATCGTGCGCGCGCGGGGTATGGGGCCGGTCGGGAAGTGGGTCGATGACCACTTCTTTCTCCGGATACTTCGCCGCTATCTGGAGGAGTATAACGCGTTGCGTGCAGGTTGGGCTAGGAACGCTCGGGAGCGGGGTTGTATTCATGAGCGCGGGCGTTTGTGGTGGGATGCTGGTCAGGTTTCGGGAGGCGGGACTCATGAGATGCACGAGGATTGTGCGTTTCCTCTGCAGGACCTCTCGGGCTCCTCCTCTCGTTCAGCGGAGGATGCGAAGTTCACGTATGCATTCAGTGATATCGACGACCTTTCGACGGACCTCGGTTTTGTGTGGGAGCGCTCGAAGGACAGGCCTTTCAGCTCGGCAGCGGAGTATACTGGGATGTGGTGGGATCTCGACGCTCGGACGGTCTCCCTTACCCCTGCGAAACGCGAGAAATATCGTGCTGCGATCGCGGACTGGCGGTCTTCCAAGACTCACACCCTGGAGGATGTCCAGCGGTTGTACGGTAAGCTCCTTCACACCTGCCTGGTTATCACCGAAGGACGAGCGTACCTCACCGGACTGGAGACCATGCTCGGCCTCGCCAGTGCGAGTCCACATGCTGCTCGCCACGCACCTCGGACAGTCGCTGCAGACCTCGACTGGTGGGACAGCTGCCTCGCCACCGGGTCCCTCTCGCGCCCCATTCCCCCTCCTTTCACTGTCCACGACGTCGCCGCTTACTCTGACGCAAGCTCTGGCATTGGAATCGGGATCACCATCGGCGACCGCTGGCGTGCCTGGAGGCTCATCCCAGGGTGGCAGACTTTGGACGGCCAGCGGGACATTGGATGGGCTGAGGCGGTCGGTTTTGAGCTCCTCGTTGCTGCCACGTGCGCCGCCTATCCCGATTACCAGCACCTCCGGCTCTACGGTGACAATGCAGGAGTTGTTGGAGGATGGAAGAACGGACGCAGTCGGAACTCTGCGGTCAATGGGGTGTTTCGGCGTATCCACGACTTTATCAGAGGTGCTGGGCGCATCGACTGCATCCACCCGGCCTACGTGCGGAGCGCTGATAACCCTGCCGACGCGCCCTCCAGAGGCATCTACCCTCCCCAGTCACTTCTCCTCCCTCCCGTTCCGCTCGACGCCTCCCTCTCTCGCTTCATTGTTGACGCCTCCCTCCCCTACACGCCCATTGAACTTCGGTTGTTCCGGGAGGGACGCTATCCGGCTGCAGCTGCCAAGCCCATCCGTGATTTCTGTCACAGCGCAGCGGATGGCATCGAGGACGGTACTGCCCATGAGCGAGACGCCATGGGGCTTGCACTCGAGGAACACTAGACCTTTCACGCTGGCTGCTGCTGCTCCGTTGCCTGGGCCCTCGACCTCGGTGCCTAAGGCATACGACTCGATGTTGACACCGGCGGTTTCTCCACTGCGTCCGCACTGCCTGTCAGAGGAGCGCCTTTTGCTGTGGCGTCCGTTTCGGTATGCCGCGCTGTTCTGTGTTTATGCCCGTGGCTGCATGCTAACTGTTTCCGGTATCTAGCTCCGTGCCTCAGGACGATGGCTCTGCTGCAGAGCAGGTCCGGCGCATCCACGGCGTGCTGTCTCACGCATGGGCTCCCTCGACTCAGAGTACCTACGGCGCGGGTCTGCTTGCATTCCACCTTTTTTGTGATAGGAAGGAGCCACCGGTACCGGAGTCGTTGCGCGGGCCTGCGAGTGAGGCCCTTCTTTTGGAGTTCATCTCGGTGTGTGCGGGCTCCTACTCGGGCTCGACGCTGAAGAACTACTACTTCGGTATCAAGGCCTGGCATACTCTTCACGGCTTGGCGTGGTCCGCCGACGAGACTAGGATGTCGGCTGCTCTCACTGCAGGTGCCCGCCTGGCTCCACCAAAGTCGAAGAAGCCGAAGCGTGCGCCGTACACCCCTGCCATTATATCCACAATCCGCCAGCACCTCAATCTGTCGACCTCGCTGGACGCGGCTGTTTTCGCCTGCCTCACCACCACCTTTTGGTCCGTCGCTCGGTTGGGCGAGTTCACGGTTCCCAGCCTCACCAAGTGGAAGCAGCTGGGGTCGGCTCGGTACGTGTGCCGGGCTGCTATGTCCACCGATCCGGCTTCCGGCAGACTTGGACTCCCTGTGACGTCCTTCAAGCTCCCGTGGTCGAAGACGTGTGCAACAGGCGAAACGGTTCAGTGGTCCCCGCAGGAGGGGGATGCGGATCCGGCCTGGGCTATGGCAAATCATCTGTCGGTGAACGCTCCGGGCCCGCAGCATCACCTTTTTTCCTGGGTCCATCCCAAGAAGGGCTTCCGCCCGCTTTCGCGCAAAGCTTTCGACGACCGCATCGCTGAGGTCTGCAAGGCTGCAGAGATTGAGCTCCTGAAGGGTCACGGGCTGCGCGTTGGAGGCGTGTTGGAGTACCTCCTCCGGGGCGTGCCCTTCGACGTGGTCAAGAACATCGGGCGCTGGGCCAGCGATGCCTTCACGCTGTACCTGCGCCAGCATGCGAACATCTTGGCGCCGTATATTCAGGCTTCGCCAATTCTGGAGCCGTTTCTGCGGATTACCATGCCGTCCCGTGTTCGTTAGGTGCGTCGTGCTGCTCCTGTTGGTTAGCGGGATGTCTTACTTCGTTCTACGCGTCGCTGCTCTCCTATGCACCCGGGTGTGCCACTCAGGTTCTGGACATCTCGCAGACTCAGTCAAGAGTTTCGAGTCGCAATCCCTCCGGGATTTGCACCCAAAAATCGTCGGATACACTTGGTATCCACCGAACTTCTGTATTGAGCCTGATCGTCTGTTGCTGTATGTTATCTTAGGTAGCCTATACATGTTCATGCTGATTCGGTTTACCCACATGGCTCAATCACGCGCATACAGCTACATAGATTGTTCTCTCGGGAGTTGAAGCATGAGACGAACCGAGCAGGTCGTCTATGTGCTGACAAAGCGGGAGAGAGGCGAACCCTTCTTGCCTCTCTCCACGCCGCGAAATCTGCATCAACCGCAGTATTTCGCTCACTCTGCTTTTCTTTTCCCCGCCCACCATCCCTCTGTCTGTCACTCGACGCTCTTGTCTGTGCCTTGTGCTTCGAGTTGTCCCACCCACCCTGTGCCACTCAGGTTCTGGACATCTCGCAGACTCAGTCAAGAGTTTCGAGTCGCAATCCCTCCGGGATTTGCACCCAAAAATCGTCGGATACACTTGGTATCCACCGAACTTCTGTATTGAGCCTGATCGTCTGTTGCTGTATGTTATCTTAGGTAGCCTATACATGTTCATGCTGATTCGGTTTACCCACATGGCTCAATCACGCGCATACAGCTACATAGAACGGAAACCCGCTTACCAAGGTAATCCATTGGCCCTAGTCATGTCTATTACCGGGACTGTCATAGCCGAATGTACGCAAAACGTGGCCCAGTGCAAGTCACTCAGGCATCCACAAGTCTAATTACTCTCCGCAGCCATTCTCTACCTTCGGGTGTACGCCCTCATGGGTCAAGGTCGCTGGCGTGCTGCATTCCTGGCCACAATGTTTCTTGTACGTCCCTCCCCATGGCCAACGCACCCTTTATCTCCCTAGTGCGGTCATGGGTTCCTATCTTCACCCAACCTTGATTTACTCTTGTGGATTATAGGGTGTTCACGGCGCGCTATACGTTGCCCATGCAAGGTTTCTGATCTCTCTCAAATGTACGAATTTTCTCCTCAAGGCGGGTAAGATACCAGTTATCGCAGCGCTAACGTGACACTGTTCTTCGATGCTTGTTAGACGTGCCTTCCCCTTTTCCGAACATTACTTCGTGCCTCCCGGTGCAAGCGGAGAGCAGGATGCTGTCCATTGTGTTTATCTTAATACTGTGCAGCGAAATGGGTAGGTTTCCCGGGTCAGCTCACTTCGTGCAATGGCTTACCATAAGTTCTTCGTCTTGCTAGTCATCACAGTAATTACCATCTGGATTGGGGTCACCAAGTACAGGCAGTCTAATAGCCCGCTACTTTCAACATTTTATCGTGATGGTCTGTTCTACTTCGTTCTTCTCGGAGGTGAGTAGTATGACTCGGTCGGATCCACTCCCGTCTTGTACTGATACTTGACGTTCGCCACGCTCGAAGCCTTCTCAGCCGGTAATATAATATGCAATCTCACTGCACCAGTAAGCCCTCTGGCTCCCTGCCGTTCTTGACTCTTAGGCTAATGATCCACTCGAACATGACATACAGCTGGGATTCATGTATCTGTTTGCGATGTGAGTAACTTGCCCTTTCCCCCTTTATTTAGTGTTGAACGTATTTTGGATAAAGCCCACAACGAGTGTTTCACTCATCCTCTCGACACGAATGATCCTACAAATCCGGATGCACAGCGGTGGGGCATACGGCACTGATGGCAGGCCGCTTTCCGACCTTGACAGTACGAGGATTGCAGCCGAGCAGTGGCAGGTCCGCAATGCCACGCACACCATGTCCACATAGACCGTCATCTCGACTACTATAAAGATTTAGCGTACTGCTTACCTATCTGAGCACAATGAGGCACAGTCATAGGCGCCATCAACTGTTACCATGGGCGCTTAGCTGGCGCCAATCGCCAAAACGGGTTAGTATATGGCCAAACTTAAAGCGCCTTGCGTAAGCTCTGCGCTGATTGTTCATTGAAGTAGCATCATGCATTAGATGGGGTCGGTACATATACAGTGGATTTACAGCGATAAGTTACATGGGAGGTTTACATGGGAGGTTTATATGGATGATTCGTTCAAGTTCAATGGTCATAATCGGCAGTCGCCTTCGCAGCGAAGCGCATCGACTGTGCCGTGCCCTCAGACCCAGAGAGGTCGAGAGAAGTGAGGGGAATTTCGCCTTTGGTATCGTAGACTCCATTGCCCAGTTTTCGGATGTGGAGGACCATGCGCGTGGAGAGTGCTGAGTGGAGGACCATCTGCGGGCTACATAGGGTCTCGTTAATTCCCTCTCATTATGCATGTCGACTCGAAATGTACTTACATTGCGAGTAGGTAGATGTACGGAAGCTGCACCCAAAAGGCAATCGTCAGTTGAGTGGTCGAGACGTCAATTTTTGTACGTACCGGCGCGACGAGATTGCAGATGATATTCCCAGTTGAAACAGCTTCAATAAAAGGTCCTCAGGAGATGCGCAAGTAGAGGGGAGGACAACCTACCGGAGAGGAGCAGGAAGTAGAATAGGCCATCCTTGTAGAACGTAGCCACCAGCGGGCTCTTTGTGCTTTGGTGCTTCGCGAAGCACAGCCAAAAGGTCATAATCAGAATCACTACGGGATAAGATGTGAATGAAAACGAGATGGGTTTACAATGGGTTCACGTACCGAGCTCACTGACCAAAAGCAATATGAAACAATCGACAGCAACTTGTTGTTTGACTTGATAGGGAAACATGAGATGATGGGCAGCGGAGAGGCGCCGTCTATCCAATATAAGTGATGAGGTTATCAGATGGAAGTCTAGGATCAGGTAAGAGGTTGCATACATTCGATTGACAAAATGAACTTGGCGAGTGACGCGAAGACAGCACTGTGAATACCCTTGGAAACGATGCCTGAAGTTAGGAGCTCGCTTGGTCGTAGATAAAATTTGACGCTACGTACAGGTATAGTATCGCCAGAAGATACCTATTGCTCGACTTCGCCCTCCAAGCGCATAGACGCGTAGGAATAGAATGGCTGATTGAGCTGACGTGAGTGGTATCCCATGCGTATTTGCGATGACTGAACTGTACCTTCTGATACTGTAACCACGACCACTACCATTACTACAAATAAAAATTGTGTGTGAGGGGAGCTGGTAACCTGAGGCCCTTATAAGCGGTCGACTCATCAGAGCCCGAAGCGAAGGTTAATCGACATTGCTTCTCCACGATAAGTCGCTATGATATGGGGAAATGGACTAGGTACCGCACCTCTACTGAAAGATTCGGAGAGAGATTGTCTAGAAGCCTTTAGCACAACTGTCCTTACAAAAGCACTTGTCGGCGGTAGACGTACAAACTTCCGGGATGGTTATAGTCACAAAAACGAGGTAACGGGATAGGAGGTACAAGACTTTGCCCATGTTCCATTTGGAGCCCCATATCAGCTTGACCTTGATGTTAAATTATTTTAGCTTCGGGTGAGAGGCTATCGCGTTGGAACGAGGCTGACCTCAAGTGGAAACAGTGCATGGCGTCCGCCAACTAGACCGATGTGAAAGTGCTTCAATTGCCGTGAGGTTTTCTACACAACGGAGCAATGCACGCACGACGAATGCGAGACTTGCGACTGAGAATATGCGTGAGTAGGCCAGGAAGTCGAATTATGGCTTTCTAGCTCACCAAATGCATACTGCGAAGCAAAGATGATTGATATCAGGTGTTGAGAGCTCCAGTTTTAGTCCCGGGCCATCGCTCACCTTCACGTTCTGCTGCTGGTATCCCGCTTCTATGAGTTTCTTGAATACTGACCCTAGGTCCATGTCACTACAGCAAGAGATGTGGTGGAAGAAGGAAGTATGGTTTGGGGAATGTCTCCGAGGACTCTAACATTGGCGAACTTAAGCCGCCCATGCATGTTTTGCCCTTGTCAGAGATCTAGACTTCGAATCAGTTTCCGTCAAAGAAGCCATGTTGACGACTGTACAATGCCGTTTTCGGTCATACTCCAGGTCGATGCTCCGACTAGGGCGTCGTTCTGTCTATGCAGAACCTCCCCTAAGTTCAAATTGGAGTGCAATCTCCCATGTACTATCAGACTTCCTTTTATCAATCTTACGTTCTGAGCGGATGTGATTGGGAAGGTGAGGGCTCACTTTGTTATTCAGGGCCTGTTGAGCTCACGTACCCAGGCAAAGGTTGCATTAGACTGATACCTCTTCTACTGCATGGTCGTGGTATCGATTCGGAGGGCGCTAATCTTGAAGCAGGGGTCCAAACCATCTCTGTTATGTTAGAAAGGATTTCACAAGTGGGAAGATCGTACGTTATACCAAGGGCGCCCAGCCTCAGCATCGTCTCAACGGCAGCGCCTCGAGTTATGTTATAAGTTCAATCTCACCGCGACGTGGAAACAGCAAGCTCCAGGCCACCTTTCGTTGGGGTCTGCGCGCTTCCGCGCGTTGGTCTGGTAGATGATGATGAAATCAATGATTACTCTAATCTGATAAGATAAGATTGAGTCATCGCGGACTGGGAGATCGCGACCCACGATCGTCCATATACTCTTGAACACTTACCACCACATCCTACTCATCTTCACCCACCAGATCTACAGAGAATCCAACATATTCTGTGTGAGTTCTGCGGTCTCTTTCTCTAAATCAATAATAATTCGACTGTCATGCTTACTGCCCTCAGTATTCGAAACCACAGCGACCCAGAAATGGCACCCAAGGGAGGAAACGCGAAGAAGGAGTCAGGGCGGGCCAAGAAGGCAGATAACGAGAACAAGAAGGCTGCAGCTGCAGCAGAGGAGAGGGTTCGTCTCCCGATCTCACCTAAAGCTGAATCCCAAACTCAACTGTGCCTTCACTCTTCCGCTGCGTATCCCCTGCGTACCCGCCCGCCATCGTACAGGAACGTAAGGAAGCCGATGCCTGGACCGGACAAGGACGTCAAGGGTGCGAAGGCCAAGAAGGCCGACGCAGAAGAGAAGCGTAAAGCTGAGCTTGCGAGGAAGGCTGAGAACGCCCGACTCCTCGCTGTGGAGGAGGCAAGCCAGCCGGCGAAGGTCAAGGCTGCACCTAAGGCAGGGAGTAAGGGTAAACAGCCGATCCGGCCTGCAGGTCCTGGTGCAATTGCTGCTGGAGGAGGTCTCGCCAGTGGGTCTGAATCACCGAAGGATGCACCTAGGGATGCACCTCACGAGGAGCCGGAGAGTTATACGGCGACTGGTATTGATAATGCTCTCGATCTAATGGAGATCGTGACTGCGAAGATGGACAAGGCTAGCGTCGGGCAACAAGCTGCTGGTCTCGAACGCCATCCGGAGGTACGCAGCCATGCTTTTTCTGACAGACTTATTCTTATACTGGATACCTGTCTGTCCACAGAGACGGTTCAAGGTAAGTTATGGTGTAACTCCACGTTCTTGATATGTGCTAAGTTGGTGTCTAGGGTGCATTGGAAGCCTACACTGAACGTGAACTACCAAAGCTGAGGGTCGATGTATGTGTTTTGCTGTAAACCATTGTGATGCCCGAGATGCTAATATCGTTCATAGCATCCTGGATTGAGACTGCAACAATACAAGGTTCGGGGACCTCAATCTCCGTACTCTGCCTCTACTTACACCTCTGATATACAGGATTTAATCTACAAGCAGTTCCAAAAGTCTCCTGAGAATCCGTATGACTTCTTCCTATCCGGTGTCGACCTTGAGGCTAATGGCAATTCAGTTATAATCAAACGACGGTCTCTTACGACGCGTCCAAGGAGGAGAAGCTGGAGGCGCTCAACAAGAAGAAGGCTGAGGTTGAGCAACGACTGCGCGAGAAACGAGGCTAGATGACGTCTCCTGAGGAAGGATGCACCGCCGAGTGGACCTTGTTCTTGCCTTGTTCACTGCGGCAGCCTGGTATTAGTACCCCCTGCGAGCACACGGACTTTTAAACCCAATCTGTACACATGTAGACTCTTAATATCCACCAAAGCTGTAAAGTGGCTGGAGCCCGGTGACTGCGCACAGGCGTTCTACCGGACCAGTTCGAAGCACACGACTATGGGTTTTAGCGCTCGCGCAGCCAAAACAGCCTCGGCGAAGCCTCAGCCGATGAGCGGAGCAGCACTGCCCGGCAAGTGCCGCACAGCATCAGGGTGACAAATCGGCGATCATCTAAAGTTTTATAAAATCGTCGTTTTTCGTTGCGGTCCCATATCTTCCTCCTCCATCCCCCTCTTTCAACGCCGTTTTCGTCGCAGGTCGTCTATCTTAACCAACGATTAATGGCCGTAGAATTGTCCCTTTCATCACCACCATCCCTCCTCGTTCTCCTCCCAGACTGAAGCGACCAACACTGTCGCGGTTACCGGCCTTCCAAGATCGTTTTCGACCCTATTATCCTAAGTCTTCTTCGCGGATCATTTCGCAAGTTATGGCGCTATAAATCAATGGGTGCCGTTGCCGGGCTTTGGACGGGTCATCGTGGTGTTCGAGTTGGACAGCTGTGCTGAGACCGCTAAGCTCCACTGTGATCCAATTAACCTACATGCAACCCAAGAACAGTACGTTTTTACCCAATTTCTGTTGTGACACCTTTGATTTATCTCATTTTCAGCCCTGAGGTTACCCTACGGTCTTCCGCGCAGACCCCATCCCTCGTCGCAAAGGACATGGCCAATGTTGTGCCAGAGTCCAGCTACCTAGCGCCTCCACCAATCGAGAAGAACTTCTTGATCTCGCCTCCCGGATCCCCACCTGTTGGCTGGGAGCAAATCTTGGAAGACCCCCCAATTCCACGCCTTTGGCTGACGACCTCATGCACGCGCTCCAAAAGCTTAAGGTTCAGGAGGAGGAGGACGAACGCGGCTCCTTTGCGATGCTACTCCATCCGGACGAGGCTGGTGTCGGGGTGTATGTCGAAGATTGCGATGCTGGCGTCTCGAGCGACATGCACGAGGATAACTGGGTGTACGGGGAGACGATGCCCGCGAGGACAAGTGGCGCCCAATAGCGACTGCCATGCCGCCGCTGCAGGCTATGATTTCAACTTAACTTTTCTGTGAGTGTCTATTCTATCTCTCCTATCTGATGATACACTATCAGACCTGTTCCGAGCTCGCAAGAGTGCAGAGGACAAACCGATATTGCCTTTTTTATCTGATCTTTTCGTCGTTCACCTGAACCTTTGCTGACTATTAACCTCCAGGTGTATCATCAACCTTCACCAACCTTCTCATGGACACTCTGGCATACGTGAGTATCTCTCCTTTCCCCCGACATGATGAATATATTCAGACCTGTTGATCCTTCGGGACTTGGAGACAAATCGAATATTGCCTATAAATCTGATCTTTGCCCCTGATGTTGTTCTTCGATGCTGACTTCTTTTCTCTTCCAGTGTAATCTCTTATACCTCTCGAAGACATGGACTTCTCTGTAAACACGACGCACTGTAACATATCATGTACACCAATAGTTAGCTTATTTGTATCTCTGCAATTCACGATGTATTTCTACCCATCCCAATTGCCATGACGCCGAACCCCTAAATCACGCGGGAATCCAAAGGGGTGCGTCCTGCGACGCGTCTTGATTCCTATCCACCACAATGAAGCTACAACGCCTTCTCCCCTTGACCGTGCTGGCTTGCACGGCGTCAGTGATAGCAGCACCATCTTTCTTTGACGACGCACAAGCCGTTCTAGGTGCCACCGCCGGGCTCAAGGATACCGCGAACCGTTACCTTTCCGATGCGAAGCAGACGATTCTCCGAGGGAAGGAGGAGCTGGAGACATGGTATCATGAGGGCCAGGAGTTCGTGAAGAAGAGCGGCTTGCTTTGTGAGTATTGCCGTCCAGTGTTGTGCTCGGTGTGTTGTTGACTGGGTCTTGTTAGACGAGCTTGTGCGTCACCCAAAGTTCACGAGCACGCTCAGAGTCACCGAGCCGGACCTTTGCGACTCGTCAGTCAAGCAGTACTCGGGCTACTTTGACGTTGCGGAGGACAAACACCTGTTCTTCTGGTTCTTCGAGTCACGAACGGCACCAAAGGACGCCCCTCTTATCCTCTGGCTCAATGGCGGCCCTGGGTGCAGCTCGTCGACCGGGCTCCTGTTCGAGTTGGGTCCTTGCTCCATCGGGGAAGAGGGTCGCAACGTCACCCACAACCCGCACAGCTGGAACAGCAATGCCAACATCATCTTCCTCGACCAGCCAGTAAACGTCGGATTCTCCTACGCCGATGGCAACACCAGGGTCAACAACAGCCCCGTTGCGGGCAAGGACGTCTACGCGTTCTTGGAGCTCTTCCTCAACCGATTCCCGCAGTACTCCAAGCAGCCGTTCCATATTGCTGCGGAGAGCTATGGCGGGCGTACGCGCTCCGGTGTTCGCGAACGCCATCTACAAGGCGA
Source organism: Ephemerocybe angulata (assembly GCA_013368325.1). Lineage (NCBI taxonomy): Eukaryota > Fungi > Basidiomycota > Agaricomycetes > Agaricales > Psathyrellaceae > Ephemerocybe > Ephemerocybe angulata. The sequence goes on from JAACJK010000201.1 coordinate 16,682, forward strand.
ACAAGGAGCTCAAGGTTCGCCCGGACAACAGCCTCAAGCATATCAACCTTGCGTCCGTTCCTCGCCAACGGCTTGACCGACCCTTTCATTCAGTACGCCGCCGTCCCCGATTACCTGTGCGATGGTCCCTATGCGCAGTACGACCCGAGGGCCCGGAGTGCCAGGGGATGAGGGCAAAGGTCCCCACGTGCCAGCGGCTTGTCAAGTCGTGCTACCAGTTCAACTCGAGGTTTGCGTGCATGCCCGCCATGCTCTACTGCAACGCGCAGTTGATGCAGCCTATCATGCGTGAGTGCCTTTCCACATTGTTTACGTCCGGGTGCTGATACAACCCCGCGCGGGTAGAAACTGGCAAGAACCCATACGATGCTCGTCGTCCCTGTGATCGTTCGAAGGACGGTGACTTGTGCTACAAGCAAATGACGTGGATCGAGAACTGGTTGAACAACCCGAAGATCAAGACTACCCTTGGTGTTAACCCAGACCTCAACTTCGCTCCTGCAACATGGAGGTCAACCAAGGCTTCGCGCTGGCTGGCGACGGCGCGTCCAACAGCGCTGTTCTCCTTCCTGAGCTCATCAACGACGGGGTCCGTTTGTTGGTCTACGCTGGCAACGCTGGTAAGTCTCGCTCCAGGTCCCAGTTGTACCGAATGCCAGACTATATGCTAATGATACCTCCGCTATGTTAGACATGATGTGCAACTACATTGGAAACGAACGCTGGGTCGATGCTCTCGAGACCAAGTTCGCTGAGGAATTCAAGAAGACCAAGGCCATTCCATGGATCCCGCTCACCACCGGCAAGGTCGCCGGTACCGTTCGTAGTGCCGGAACTGGTCTATTCACGGCTGGCAATGTTACCTTCGTCGAGGTCTATGAAGCTGGGCACATGGTCCCCTTCGACCAACCTGAGGCTGCTCTCGTGAGTTGCCGAAATTCTATCTACACTTGGCACCTTCGCTCACCCCGATTCGAATTCCGATTCATTAGGATTTGATCAACCGGTGGATCACCGACATTCCTCTTTCGTTCCAGGAAGCGTCTGGCTCCTCCATTCCGCCCCTCTAAGGGCGGGAGAGACCCATTCACCGAAGATGGAAGGGTCTGGGATCCCATTCATGTTGACGGCTGAAGCGCCTTCAACCCAACCCTTCCTTTTTTGGTCCCGTCAGCCCTCTAGCGCGACGCGTTGTCCTCCCTTGTCTCCTCGTCGCTTTCTTGTCCCGGATTTTTGACTTTGTTTATATCCCCTTCGCCTCGCTTGTCTCTTGTTCTGTTACCCTCCAGCTTCTAATTCCTCGTCCCTCCTGTGGGAGGTCGTGCTGTCGCGTCATACATGCTTTTATTGTCTGTGTTTCTCATTTCTATCACCCCTTTTCGTTTCTCAGAATCTCCTCTATGTACCCCAAGCGGCATGCTCTTGGAAGTTGGTGCCCGTTAAATTGCTGTGGCGTCTCCTGTGCCTTGGAATTTGGGGTGCACAGCGGGAGTTTTTTGGTTCCGGGAGGGTCACTGGGGCTCGTATCTGCGTTGCTCGGCGCGTGGAACTGCGCTAGGACCTCTCAGCCCCAGCTTCCGGAACGGATGGAAGGGTTTTGGAGCTCCCGAGTGAAATGCGGGGATGTCTTACATTTTACGCGCTGGGCGCTTCTCTTCGGTTGCATTGGCGTCCCAACCTGGAACTTCGCTTGGTGTAACGCTTTTTTCACTTTCGGTTTTGTATTGATCACGGTGTATTTTTAGAGGATGGCGACAATATACTACTACATGCTATAGGTATCGTTCTAGAGAGCAAACGTTGGGATGGGTGATAACCGGGAGCATGAGAAGGAAGCGCGACTCGGAGAGTGCAATGATACAGATAGGGGATAAGGGTTACACGAAGGTAAGTATACATAATTGCTAGCTATCTACAATACAAACAAGCTAATATACAGGGCTACGATTGACAGAATAAAGATATGCAGAGATACAGATGGGATCCTTGGAAATGCGACCAGAGAACGAACGAAACAACAGAGCTGCTTGGAATGCGAACCGGGA
>JAACJK010000018.1:0-140410 GCA_013368325.1 Ephemerocybe angulata
TTATTCGGTCCCATCATGCGGTCTGGCGCGAAGGAATCCTCTGTCGAGCGGGTCTGGGAGGACACGCTGTCGACCGTCCACCCGGCTGACTGCATGACAGCCTCTACCTTTCATTTGATCTAACTTTTTCTGGGACCACACACCAATACCGCTCTCTCCAACAGAACCGCATCGAGGACGTCTGCCACGTCGGCGTCATCAGGACACTCCTCCTCTTCGTCCTCAGTATCTAAATCAGCATCCTTATCGTACTGAGCGGCGACCTGGAGCTTCAGCTGTGCGTGGTAGTCATCACGAGCATCGTAGCATTCATGTCGGATGTTCATGTTGCTGATTATCTGAAGGTGCCTATCTGAAAACGAATACCTATCGAACGCTGCATCCCAACTTTCGCATGACGACTTTCAAATCGAGCGGAGACCTCCAGGGTACGAAGAGAGTGAGTATAGTGCAACAATAGTACTCGCGATCGTCTCCATCGGGTCTCGGTAGATAAGCCCCGAGGAAGTTGGGGACGACAGTCTGCATCCTTCGGACATCGTAAGCAATGCGATGGGACTTGAATAGAGGATGCCTCTCTGATAGCATAAGAGCGTCTTCGACGGATTTTTAACACCCACCACTGACTTACGGACGCTACACTGGATCCAGTCATACAAACATACCGCGGTAAGCTCTTCGGGTCTCATCATGTAGTCGTCGACACTTGACCGACTCAAAATCCTTCCGTAGGTCCGTTTGATCGCCACAGAGTCCTCTTCGTCCTCGTCGCCGCCGTCGTCGAAGCAGGGCTCAACGTCTTCCATTTCATGGTCAATGTCGTCTCCCACCGGAACGGGGAAGGAGTTGTCCACGGCGCCGTCGTTGGAGCGAGGATTTTCCGCTCTGGAGGCTTCCTCTGCGGCGGCCCACTCGTTCTGTACATACACCACGTAAGTTCGCCAGTATAACTTCTCGAAGGAGTGACTGGAGTAATGATCCGGGTGACCAAGCAGATACATAGCGGCCATAGGACCGCCTATCTCGATTTTCGATGTCAGAGAATTTGCCATTTTCATTATAAGTTGCCGGGCTGCATCGTTCTCGGATTTACTTTCTACCCACACGTCTGGATTTCGTTCGAAGACATCGTATATGGAGGAAAATATTTGGTAGGTCTTCAGACCCATCTTACAGATATAGTCTGCAATATACCCAGCGGTCGCTTTAACAGCTGTACCTGAGGACAGCGAAGAACAGTCGGTGTTACATCCGAAACAGTACACCATGACATCGTTGACAGTGTTGATGTTGGCTCATTCTTCATGAGGTGAATATGTCCCTCTTTGTCTACGACGGTGACCTTGGAGATCTTCCTGGGAAACCTCGCGGTGCACCCTTTCTCCTTATTCAGACAGCCTTTCCCAACGATGAGCTGCTTGTCGACCCCCCATGACCTTCACGTTTCGCTTAACGAAGCAGGAATGCACGTTGGATCGTACAGTATATGGTCCAGGTCTCCCGGTAATGGTCCAACCATTTGTCGACCCCGAACATTCCTCACAGGTGCAGGAGTCGGCCACTGCAGGACAAGTCGTAAGCGGAGGAGGGACAGGGAGCTTCTGGATTGGGGTCTTCGATGACAGGTGCGTCATGTCCACTCGGATACTTAGAGTCGTCGATTAACGGCTCGACGAGAAGATCGATCTCCTCTGAGTCATCCGCGTCAGGTGCGACCTTCAACATTGACATCCGACTTAGGGGCAGCTGGCGCTTAGTAGAGAACTTGGCGCTCATATCCTCCAAAGATCCGGTGAAGAAGTCGCCAGTGTGGCTTCCTTCGAGGATAGGATATGAGCTCGCTCACGAACTCGCTATCCTTAGCCATCAACCGATCCCTTACCTGTTGAGGACTCAGAGCACAGACTATCCATACCAGCATATGCAATGTAAGGTCATGCGCCCTGCTGCTCTACAGTGCCGTAATAGGCTGCTGTATGACCGAATATACCGGCTCACCTTCCGGGTCTCCCCATCTGAGAAGATGCTTAATGAGCAGAAGGACCATGAAGTGGAAGAAGCGCGCCCCGGCCACGGGGTTTGGGCGACGAGTCGGGCTCTCTCCATGTACTCTCTCAGCTCAGGGTTAAATTCTACTTTTTTATCCGCCCAATATATACATATGGGGTGCTTATTATCTGCAGGTGACAATGTGATGAACCACGATGGTGCACCTCTGTTCGCAATGAGTGACCAAACCTCGCTTCTCATATTCTTCTTCCCAGCGAGAGAACCGTGGACGCTACTCCAACGTGATCTATCTGGTCCATTATAGAAAGCATAGCTTCTCCTTTCCGTCTCTGGGATGACCCGCTCGCCTTCTTGCAGTCTCGTAGCGATGTCCTTGATGACTACCGGGTTAATCTTGTGTACTCTTGAAGCGATGGACGCGAAGTTACTGCGCCTAGTTAAGACAATACTACCGTTTTTACTTTCCTAATCTGCTCATCGTTGAACGCGACGATAATGAAGCGGGTTTCCGTCTGGAACCTCTTGTCATGGTACATGAGCATCCATTTCTTCTGAGTCGTCTCGGACATCCTGCCATGCAGTCTCGCAGTACCCAACCCCCCGAGCCGTAGGGAACAACCAGGGTAGATCTGTGGATATAGTTGAGGATTGTTATACTTCGATTCGGGAGTGTCCGAATGGCCAACAGCCAAGACGGTACTATCCCCCGTTCGTAATGCCAGTTGCTGCGCCCTTCGGGCGTCAAGAGACATGCATCAAGACGGCTCCCGATCAGGCCATTCACGGTGAATGGGCAAGGTCCGCTGGTGGTTCCATCGTCTTCAAAGGTGTCATGAACACTCGTCGTCGACGCGACTACATTCGTGCCGTCCTCCAACGCTCTGACAACTACTTTGACGACGGATCCGCGCTCAGGATAGGTGCCTAGGGTCTCGTAGTCAATCAGTAAATCGGCATAGTCGGCGTGGTTCAGCTTGAGCCATTCAGAGCATTCTTGACATTGTTACGGCGCACCAGCATCGGGGACCTGACGATCTCATCCTCTTCAGGTGGGTTGACCCCAGTGAAGATGAAGGCCAATACCTCGTCTACCTCACTCCGAGGAGGAGGCAGCTGGTGATAATTTTCATTGTAGGACACGCAAATGAAATCGCGTTAGCAATCATCTTTGAGTGCGCCGGTCGACCGGGGGCAGACGAGACACGAACGACGCAGCGGTTAGTTCGAATTCGGGCAACCAAGACCTGCTCAGCGTAGGTAAGATCGGCCAGGATACTAGGTACAGGGCCTACCCATAGTCCATTCGCAAGCGCATTATGGGGTCGTCGGCCGTTGTTGAGTGCGTCGACACAACAGGACATATCGCGGTTAGAGATTTATCTAGAATGGGCCCAGATTCATATTCAATTGGATCCTTCGAGCTATGGCGCTCGCGTCTGGCTAGACCGGGCTCCACTAAGGGGTCGAGCGAACACGCTAACGACTCGAGAGGCGTAAGCTCAGTCAGGAGGGTCAACTGCCACATGACGCGCATCCAGACTCTTCAAAATGTTCGGGTCGCAAGTCCTCACAGAAGTCACGAACAATAGACAGTCTATCGGCGTTGGTCAACGGAGGCGGGGGATATTTAAACACCCTTTCATCTTCTTCTGGCACCAGGACCACAGTATGGGGTTCAACGTCAGCAGCCCTGGGTTTCTGCGCAGCCTTTGGCTTGATAACGGGGACGAACACGGCATGATAGGACGGGCAGTCTACGCACACGTGTTTTCCAAGCTCCAGTATTCCCCCAGCCTTTGAGGTACGTACAGGAAACTCCACACCGTGGAGACTAGCCAGGCAGACCACAGTGCCGTTAGTACCTTTCTTGGCTAGCGTCATCCAAGGAACGTCGTGACACACGAAAGAGTCCCCCAGGATGGTCGTCCCTGTTCTAGTACCAGCATCTTCGACGACATCCAGTGCCAACAGTCGAGCTCCGGACGCGTACGTTGGCTGAACATCGGAAGGTATATTCGCGAACTTTAGGATCTCGTCGAGAGTGAAGCTCTTAATGCTTCTGATAGCGTCGTTAATATACTCTGGTCGGGGAATGGGCTGACCCGCCCGAGACGACGAGCAAGTGAAAATGGACGTGTGGGGTTCACAACCACCACAGACATGCTCGCGCAAGACGGAGACAATGGATTCCTGGATTGACCTCGCTGCGGTTTGAGCCCGTGGACTTTGGCGACAGACTTGAGCTCGGTCAAGTTGAGGTGGGGAAGAAGGAGTTCTAAGGGGACATCCAGCTCAAACGCACCGTCATGAGAGCCGAGTATATTCCCGATCGATCCACGAGGGGCATATCTGACGAGTTCGTATGTTCCAGACACGTAGGCGGGACCGTCAAGGTCATTCTGCACCAGAAAGGGCCCAAGCTCTGCCCAGGTAAACTTTCTCTGCACATGTGCGCCGCCTCCGTAGAGGGAGGCGGCACCAGAATCACGGGTAACGGGTAACGCATCGTCAGGGCGAGTTGTGTCGATATGCATTTCAGAGGATAAGTAGGGTATATACAACCGTTGAGGATGTATGGTAGGAGAGACGTGGCTGTCGAAAGAGAAGGGTACATAGTCAGGAGAACGGTCCCATTACGTGTAATCACAAGTCGAAGCCTTCACGTGATAACATATACAAACAAACGTTTAATCTCTGTACATTGCCACAGGTGATAGAAAGCTATGATATACAGGACAGTGCGGGTTGACGATATAGTATCAGGGCACGACTGGATAGGCTACTGAGGTAAAGATTCACGATATCATCTCGCTTCGCCATTTCCGATAAGCATGACCCAGCGAATATTGAAACTAACCTTCCACTGTCCCTTCTTTCCGTGGAACACGGACAAAGTGTATGCGACGACAACGAACGAATTACGGGGGATCTCACCGTCCCACCGGGGTAGCTGATCGAGCCTGTCCAGGTCACGCTCGAGGTCCAGAACGAACCCGGTGCAATCGTAAACGGGAACTGGACACATATTATCACGTCAGCATATGGCAAGATAAAGTGGAGAAGAAGGGAAAGCACACGTACTGGTTTCCTCGATGCCAAGGCTAAACGAGTCCCCAACAGGTGCAGACGTAGACCCCGACGCGGAGGCAGTGGCCGGACTCGGTTTCGAGGGAGAATATCTTCTAGGGGCGGGAACATCACCGTCTTCATAAATGCGAGGTTAGGTACGATATATGCGAGGGTTAGAAGTATCTTACCACCGAACAAAGACTTTGAGCAGAACTGCATCTCGTCCATCCCCAACTGCGCACCAAGAAGCTCCTTCGAAAAGGCGGAGCAGACAAATCCTACCATCCGCTCGAACTCCTGACTGTGGAATACGCCATGAAGCTTCTTCTGCTTGACGCCGACGGGGCAGGGCTCGGTGATATACGACTGGGTCGCCTGGACCGCGGACAGACAGATTGCAACTCTACGATCGCTGGTGTAGAGCTGGAGCTTCGTACCCGGCGGGAGCTCGCGCACCAACACACTCTGCGTGGATGCGCGAGACGGATTGAGGAATTGCTTGTGCGACTTGAAGACGATAGCGTTTATGGCTGAACTGGATATACAGGAACGGTAAGCGAGCGGTCAGACGGAAGCGATCGCAACGTACTCGTAGTCGAGCAGAGGACAGTCGTCAATCCAGTTGCTGAATGAATAAGTACCCTTCCCGGCTACATCCGTCCACAATTGAAACTTGCCCGACCTGTAAACCGCCGATAGAGCTGGTAAGTCGTTTATACCACCTATCTTTCAACGAACAGGACGAACCATACAGGATCTAAGTCTTCGTACGTTTTCTTCAGGGCCGGGTCTTGCAGAGCTTCGTCCATGACCTGACAGGTTTCGGGAGGTGTGCGAGCCTTGTTGAAATACGCGCCCGCGAGTGCGCGACCTGGTACAGCCGGATTCCGCTCCTTGAACATAGACTTGAAGGAACGAGCGGCGTTGGGTTTCTGCACGACCGGGGTAGAGCTGACAGCCGGCTTGGCGTCCTCTGATCCTCCGCCCGCCTCGGACTTTTGCACGACCGGAGTCGAGCGCACAGGTGGCTTGGCATCCTCGGACCCTCCGCCCGCCTCAACTGCAGAACCAGCGACGGGCTCAGAGGATTCTCCTTGCTCGCCAGCCTCGTGAACGGAGTCGCCAGGCGGCTTGACTGCATCGACAGGTGCGGACCGTTTACCAGAACGGGAGCTACCAGAGGCTGCTTTGCGGCTCGATCCTCGAACTACCGAAGCCGTGGGGTCCGACGCCTTAGACGGGCGCGCGGCAGGGGTACGGGACGACGCTTTCTGTTTCCCTGCGGAGACGATGCTGACGGGTTGCTCGGGGTCAGGCTTCGACAGTCCGGAGGACACGGTCGTGTTCGAAGTAGACTTCTTCTCTCGTGAGGTGACAGCTGGAGAGGACGCAGCCACATCGGGAGTAGACGTCGACCCTCTTCCGCTGGTGGTTCTCTTCTTGGCAGCTGACTTTGAGGCAGATTTCTTGTCGAGCGAGATGGCGGAAACATGGGCGGGTGTGGCGGCGGATGTCGCAGTGGACACTTGATCAGCGGACGTCGGCGTTGCACTGGCACCGGACCTTGACGACTTGGGACGAGGGGTGGATGGCGGAGGAGGGGGTGAAGATACAAGAGTGGGCGTTGTACCCTGGTTGAGGGAGGGAACCGGAGCAGAAGGCGAGGTGACTGTTGGCTTGGACTTATCGACTTGACGGGTGGCAGACGGCGCGGACGATGCAGAAGGCTCCTTCGACCTGATCGGCTTTGGCTTGACATCCTGACTGGGAGCAGACGAAGACGGTGGAGGGGCGAGGGGTTTCGACTTCGTGGACTTATCGCGGCGTGGATGGGGGGAGGGAGACGAATCGACGGGCTGGGACGTCGTACGAGTCGAGGACGACCGTCGATCGCCGTCGGGTGACTGTGCGCTTTCTGTGTTACGGTTGTTCTCAGGTACATCGACCGAATCAGTGGGAAGCCGTGAGGATGCTGGGTCTTTGGCATGGGAGTCTGGTGTACTACCCGCTTCGTTGCTCTCCTTGTTGTCGGCTTTGCGACGTCGCGAAGAACGTCCAACCTGTTTATCGGTGGAAGGCGGAGCGTGGTCAGCGGTCGTGGCGGATTTGGTGTCCTTCCTTGATGAGCCTGTGGAGCGTACACGGCGCGCTGAGGCGGGTGACGACTTTGAGGATACAGCGTTCGCAGGAGGAGTTGACTGACTCGACTTGGCCTCCAGCACTTCGACGGAGGTCGCAGGAGTCACATGTGCCGTGGACGAAGGCTGCGAAACAGAGGGCTTCGGCTTCACGGTGGATTCTACGAAAATAAACGATGATAAGTCATAACACAACCCGAAAGTAAAGAAAAGGGACGAACGGGCACCTGGATCGGGAACGGATGGCTTGGTGTTTTGTTCCGCTGAGGCCGCGTCGTAGATATTGCCTGGTGCTCGAGAAGGGGAGCTGTCGCGGGTGACGACGGCTCATCGTAGCTACTCGCAGGACGGAGTGAGGGACCTCCACCTGGAGTCTTCCATGGGCGAGGCTGCGTCAAGGGGAGAGCATATACGGAAGCAGCGTCGCTGCCACCTTCATCTTCGGAGCCTTGGTATGACGCAGAGTCGCTAGATGGCACTGTTACTACGGATACGGGCACGACAGACAGCGGAGAGTAGGAGACGTACCCCGATATGGATGCTTCGTGAACGGCTTCGTCATCGCCTCCACACCCCTCTCCATGTTCGGACACGGAGGGAGGATTGGCCGGGGCAGGTCCGTCGTGGTGGCGGTCTCCGTCCTCATCGTCTGTAGGACTTTCAAAATCCGCCGATTGTCCGGGTGCGACTGGACCATCATCACTGGAAGACATGTCAGTATACGGGCAATGGCGTGCAGAGTGTTCAACTGACATGAAGGGGTCATCCAAATCGTAGCCGACGGTCTCGTTGTCGTGCAAAGGTACATCATGAGGTCCTGGCGGGGATGACATGGCGCTCGCGCGACCCCCGGTACTACTTTCCCGACCTTCCCCCACATTCTCTCCATCAGACATGACGGCGTCGTCTTCCACGTAGCCGCGCCCATAAGCCGAACCCTCCTCGTCTCCTTCGTCGGCATCGGCGTCGCTCGAGGCAGAGGCCGCGTCCTGGAGCTCGACATCCTGCTCAGCCGAGAACGAAACGGCATCAACCTCTCCTTCTTCCATGTCGATATCCGTCAAAGGCGACAAGTCTGCCTCGCCTTCACTCATGTCGTCATCGGATAGCTGAGCAGCTACAGGGCCCTGCTCCGCGTCCATGTCGGAAGAACAGCTAAGGGAACGACAATGAGCGTGGGTGTCGCCGACCGATAGTACCATTAAATTATACGCACTGCTCCAGTTGCCCAGGCATAGCTTCGTCGTCAGATGGCACATGCTGGGGAGTATCCGTGGCCAAGCGAACGCGTTTCCTGCTGCAGTTCATGCGGGTGAACATCAATTAATAAAGCGCTGTGAACTCGACGACGCACCGCTTTTTAGACGCGTCATGGTCGCTGGTGTCCTCATTGGCGGAGAGCACGACGGAGTTCTGGGCGCGATGGCGCTTACTGCAAGTAGGGTTAATGTGAGGTGTACGAAGGAGGACAGGAATCACACCTCTTGGTACTGGTTGAAGGAACGTCTTCGACCATGACTTCGGATGGAGGGACAACATCCGCGAGCTTACTGGAGGACGCCTTGGACTTCCTGCCGCGAGTGGTCTCTTGGGTCCTCGATCGTTCTCCAGAGTTGCCTGAAGCAGGGGGTTCACCGGCTCTAACGCGCGAGGAGGCTCTTCGAGCCGCCGTGGCTCGAGTTTCGATAATCGAGGGGGCCGCCGGTTCAATGCGATTCTTTGACGCCCTCCCCGAATACATGGAGTCGCTGGGATCCATCCCTACACCTCTACACCCAAAGGTCAGGAAACAAGGGTAGAGAGGGGTGGGTGAGAACATACGCGTCTTGCCCGGAGTCGTCGTCTGAGGCGGTGTCGACTTCAACCTCGACTGTACTCCCATCGGCTTTGAACTTGGTGACACTTGAGACAATAAACAAAGGACGTTAGAGCCACAGGGCTGTAAGAGACGCGACGAGTCTACGCACAATCCAGACGAACTAGAGCTACAAGGCAGCATATCAGGTGGGGGTGCAGACAAGCGGAGGCCAATTGAACTCACCGCTTGCTCGGAGATGCATCAGCCTTGGCCGGTTTGGGGGTGCGGGGAGTTTCCGCCTTCACGTTGGAGGCTCCATCCTTACGCTTTCCTCGGGGAGTGGGAGTACTAGGAATGTGCACAGGCGACGGAGACCGAGAGGTAGGGGACGGAGATCGCGAAGCAACTTCAGCGTAAGACGGTTTGGTAGACATCGTAAAACCGAAGGTCAGGTAGATGGCCGAGGGGGGATCCAAAACGAACAAGCGAACAAGTTATAGGTCGCCAGGAAAGACAGAACCCTCCCGTAGCATTGGGAAAGCCGAGGAACACATGCTGGTCCTCCATCGAGGAAGCTATCCACATGGTGTCACGAAGAAATCAAAAGGGAAATGTGGGCGCCTAGCAGCAACTTACCAGCCCCAAATTCAGACGAGCTACAATTTGCGGATAGAGGGTGCGCATCCGAAGAGAAGAGGTCGTCAAAGACAGATTCCATCGTCATGCCAGGGTCGTACCTGGACACGAGACCAACATCACATGCCCCCGGAGATCTCCGATTATTTATCTGATCAAAGATAAGTCTAAGATCAGGGATCGTGGACCGGGCAGGCGAGGGCGCCGCGCCCCTGCATGTATCCGTCCCTCACACTCTATATTTCTGGGGTACCAACGTCCATCCCCACGCAGAGCAATATGGGGAATTAAAAAAGAACGAAGCGATTAACAGGCGACGATAGGATCTGAAGCGCAGCGACAGCATGGTACTTGCGCCCGATGGTACTCCTTACTCAGACCGCAGGCACTTAGATGCATCGGAGGGGTGATGAAAGCGGTTGGGGGCTGCGCATGGAGATCGGAATACGGGGCGGGTGCCACTAGCTGCCACTAGGAGGTGCGTGTACGATGGAGACATGACACCATATTAGACAAAGGCTAAAGCATCGAAACAGTATCGATCTGATATAAAACTGATGAACGGCAAAGTCGAGACCCCATAACCCTACCCATCGTATTCACCCGCATCAAATGAACCACCAGTACGATGTCGACAAAGCCAGTGAGTACAATACAGATGGCCGACGATGTCTACTAACCCAAGTGTCCAATCAGCCCGGCTGTTGGGCGACATCGGGAAAGGACAGCTGCAGACGATCGCAGACGGCTTCGTGAGCCTGGCGCAGGCAGAGGTCTGTACGCCCCCGCTACGACCGTAGAGGGACACGACTAATATTAAGCCTCCAGATCGACAAAATGCGCCTGATGGACATCCAGTACCCACCTTCGACTCGTATCATGGACGGGGAGGACGAGGTCGTGTTCAAAGTGCAGGGAGTTATGTGCGGTAAACTATTACCACCCTTCACGGAGTCGCCGTAAGTCCCTACGCAGCTCTGCAATCCGTCAAGGGCACTGACCCCCAGTACAGTGTATCGTCTCCTCGGTCTAAAGGCCTATCCAGGATAAGGAACCTCAGACAGCACGTCAAGGTCACTGGATTCGGGTCAAGCGAATATGACGCATACATGGACAAGCTTCAGACGGTCCACGACGCCTTCGCCCAGCACGCGCGCGACAGGGAAGTAGACCAGATCGAGTTTATCCCATACGAAGGGCACCAGTCGCTGGAGGTGCATTCGCGGTACTTCACGGACAGGGCTCTCGTGCCGTACGAGAAGAACCAGGCATTTCTCCCGGGGGTGGACCCCTTCGACGTCCTCCGGAAGCTGCAACCCGACGAATTCATCCACGCGGCCGACAACGTCGTGGAGTACTGCGTACGAGCGGTCGCTAACGGGTCTACAACGTGAGTACCGTTCCCTCCGTGAGGAGTACTCTCGCTGACCGGCACAACCGCAGTTACGGCCCTTGCGAACCCAGCGTATTCAAGGTGGGAGACGTAGTCGAGGTCGCTTTCTCTTGCGTTGGCGTACCCATCAAAGGGCAACGCATGCGCATCCTCTTGCAGTTGCGTGGTCTGACGCTTCTGGATAATACGATAAGAAAGGTGAGAGGACATTCGTCGGACTGTGTCCAGGGTCATTAACATCTACACAGGAGTCCGAACGCACCACGAGGATGACGATGGCACTTGTGGCGTTGAATAGGACACCGCGTCGGAAGAGGTTATATCTCACAGAGGAGGAGGTGTGTGGAGACGCGCATGGGACGAAGAGAACTCGAAGGAGCGAGGACAGTCGCGAGCGCGTTCCTGCGCCCGTATTCGCACCGGTGACGGAAACTGAGGTCGGGAACGAAGAAGGAGAGATCATTGAAGTTGAAGGAAGCGATGGAAGTTCCACGGTAGGAGGAGGCGAAGGCGATGGGGATGGCGCGGCTGAGGGCGAGGCGGATGGGGAAGGAGAGGGAGGTGGGGATGTAGAAGGCAATGAAGGTGAGGACGACAGTGCAGAGGCTGTAAGTGGAGGGGAGTTGGAGGAGGGGGAGATGTTACCGGACCTCCCCGACTCCGACGACGAGGACGTGCACGGAGTGGAAGGGGAAGGTGGAGGCGATGACGCAGCTGAGGCAGGGGAGCGCGGGGATGCGATGAACGTCGACTGAGGAGGGTATAACGGAGGTGACGGAGGACATAGGAATGCGCAGGCGATGCACAAGATACCCGTTTGAACAATATTTGGAGAGGTACCGAATATGGGTCCTCGACCATCCACTCTTTCCAGTGATTTCTCAGTATAATTACATCAGTCTTATGGACCACTATTTCGAGACGACCCTTATATGGGACATCCACTTTCCACTCCTTTCAGCGACTTCCTACTCTAATTATCTATATCTATGCCTCCATTTGGACCCGTACTACTTCGGGGGTTGTCATGTTGGGGTTTCACGCTCATTTATTGGTTACGCTACTTAGTACGCTCTCTACTTCGCCGCTTTTGAAGTTGATGTTTCACACTCTTTTTATATACTATATCGGCACCACCTTTTTGTTATACCATATCCGTCCCAAATTTACGGTGGTTGCGACGTGGATTACATTCACGCAAGGCTGCAGCGCGATAGGACTAACCTCGAGGACGGGAAGAAGAGGATTATGCGCGTGGGGCGGGCTGCACAAGGCTAATAAAGCTAGAGACTATAGTATGTGTAGCTAGGATTAATTAAGGAGATGATGAAGGAGGGACATTTGAATGCAGGAATACGTACCAACGCATAAAAGGAAGCTGATTAGGAAAGGGGGGAGAAGGTAGGATGCAGGGGAAGAAGGAAGGGAGCGAGGACCGTTGTAGAAAGGGATGGGACGGGCCGGCTGCGGCAAAGGGAAAATGATGGGCGCGACGCGGAACGGAGGCGGCGAAGCGGAACGGATTTTTGATCGTTTGATGCACAGGGAGGCTCAAAGGCTTGGCGCGGGGAAATCCACCGTAAGAGTACCCGAGCCAAAATGCCTCGGAATATGGGTCTGAAATGCCCAAACGGAGGTAAAACTTGAAAAAAGAGCCAAGTTATTTACTCAGAAAACAGTCTATTCGGCCTTTTCAGACGTGTAACTACCATGCGCCGACCAAGGTACACATCTCTGTTGAAGAATATGCAGAGCTCGGCCGGGCATAACTTGGGGACATCACCCTTCGTTGGGGGAATGCACAGCGAAGTGGCCATGCTTATATAGACGTGGAAGGCGCACGGACCAGATGCCGTGTCGCATCCCGGTCGTGAGGTGCGCTTCGGTAAGCTCGGTTCCGGATAGACTCCCGCTGTTCTCGACTCGGTAATGTCCCCATTCCTTCCCCTCCACTGTGTACTGATTATTCTTGCCTTTATTGCAGACTCTGCTGCATGCTGACTCCTGAGTAAGGTGCTTTAAAGGCTCGAGGACCACCTCTGAGTCTTCAAGCAATTACGGTTGGACCCTGAACGTACGTACGCCAAGTCCCGAGTTTATTTCCGGCTACCCGAATCTCGATGCAGAGCCGAGCTCTAGCGCGGGAACACGCTAGCCTGTCTACAACGGAGCTAGGAACGCTCGTCCCATTCTCCCAATTCTTTCTCCCTCACCCCGTCACCAAGCCACGCTGGCACAGTTCACGGCGGTCGATCCTCTCTTCCGTTTGCCTTCCACAACCAAGGCCATTCTTCAATGAGCTTGTCAGTTGCATCATCTCTACCCTCATCCCTGAATTAGCTATTGTAGGCTGCTTCGCTTGCTGGAAGATGGCCCACTCGACTGCCAGCGCGCGCGCACTCACCGAGGTCAGGTAAGTCGAAACCCATTCTTCATTCAACACTGACGCGCTTGCTCGTCCTTGATCGGAATCGCTCCAAGCCCCAAGTCTCGTCACGCGTCATCTAGCCCCCTTCGGCTCAAAACCACTAGTCGCCCGTACGCCCGCGTCACGGTGCATCTCTCAATCATCTCGCACGACAGAGGCACTACGACGATAGTAAATCCAGTGACCAGCTTCCCGGACCTCCAAATATCGACATTTCAATTTCCGGTGGCCCCAGAGCTTAGAGCTACAGTACAGTCACCAGTCACTCTCACGTCGGCACACTGGCGACCCATGGGCCATGTTTCATATCCACGTATTTTCCTTCACTTGCGCGTCACCCACCGAGACTGACACGCGCCATAGGAGCAATTGCAGCCACGCGACACCCCAGACCTGTTTCCCGGACGTCCAAAAATCAAATTTTCGAATCCCCATGATTACCGTGGTGCGTCCCTCTCCACTCTTGTTCTTCTACATGTTGCCTTGCCGAGGTGATGTACACGTCACAGAGACTGACATGCGCCGTAGGAATTCGGGACACTCAAGACTCGTTCGCCGGACCTCCAAAATCGATTTTTTAACCCACATCACCGTGGTACGTTCTTTCACACTCTCATCTCACTACACCTCAGTTAACAGAGACTAGCACGCGCCGTAGGACGACCCGACACTCCAGACCCGTTTCCCGGACCTCCAAAAATCGCATTTTCGAATCAGGCCCTGCTGTACGCCCTCCACCACTCCCATACTCTCGCGCCTTGCTAACTGGCCCCGCCTCCTCACAGCCGAAGGCCCGACCCCCGTTCCGGGGGTCTCCAATAGTCCGATTTTAGCCGCATGCAGTCTCGGTACGGTTCGCTCTCGCGTGCCGGCGTCTTCCCGATTTGTGCTAATACAACTCTATTTAGTTTTTTAGGCTCGGTGGTAAGTTGTGACGAAAGTCACGTCAGTTAGCCGACGGTGGCTAGGGCGGGAAATTGGCGGTATTGAGTGCGTGGCTAGAGGTTTGCACGACATTGAGTACTCGGTGTGTTCTCAATTCACTTTATGGCTTATTTGACATTGGTGTAGACTACGTACCGCGGTCGCCCACTCGCAGCATTTCCCGGAAGTCCAAAAATCAAAATTTCGACGCCTAGCCCTCACGCGTGCCTGACGGCACTTGTGCAATAGGCGATTTGGAAGTTTAAAAGTGCCTTAGAATGTGGTAATGGTACGTAGGCACTGTCAGTTTTCCCATGCACCAAGGATTGTTTATTGATATCACTCTATCCAGGGCATCACTCCCCGGGCTTCCAGAATTCCACATCCCGGACCTCAGAATACCAAATTGTGTCGCTCTGGGCTCGGACGGAGTACACTGGCCTCACGTACAGTAGGCTAGAATAGCGCGTGCGGCGTTCGTGGTCGTGTGGCGGATTTCTGGCGGCTAGGCGCTCGCTTCGGTCGCAATGTGTGAGGGCCGCGCCAAGGCCCTCACTCGCGCGCCCCCGTCTGCGCCGAGACCTCGTCGAACTGGGATTACGGCCTAACGCGTAGTACACGCGTACGTACGTTACGCGTCAGGATAGTTAGCGTACGGGTGCTTCGGCGGAGTGGCGTAAGGAAGCGCGGTACCGTAACATCGTGTTTCCCGCTCCGCTGGACTTACGGCGCCAGTCTAGGTACTAGAGGATCATCACCCATGTAGACTCGTACTCACCCATCCGCCGCACACGTCCATACGCGTTCTGAGCCCGACACGCCCCGCGCTGATCGCGAGGGTGACGCGTTGCGATGTGTTACCTTCGGGTAAATTGAACACGGCAGACACTGCCGTGCAGCTGGGATTCAGAGGTCTTTAGGTTTATGAACAGTCCATTGTGTGTCTATATATCTACTGCACATGAATAGATTGATTTGAAATTGAAATCGCTTGAAATGAACTCGCGATTGGGTGCCCAAAATGGTCGGGCGCCTATTTTAGCGCTCGAATCTCTACGCCGTTTGCGCGCTATCCAATGCCTTGCATGGGCCAAAGTTACTTTCAATGCCTAGATAAAAGGTACCCAGTACTTCTGGTATGACCCCTATGTCGCCAAGTCTTCGTATTCCAATAGGAATGACGCGGGATCTCGGACCTCACCCTCACACGGCCTTCCAGCACAAATCTGCATTCTGACATCGTTCTACTTTACGAAGAGATGTTGGAACATTGTGATGGTAGTAAGAGGTATGTAATGGTGATGGCAGCTTGGTCGGGATCCGAATTGGAGCGAAGGTCGAGTTGGGGCGAGTGGTTGAGTTCCGGGAGGCCGGGGAATGGACTCATTGGTGAATCAGTGCGATTGCGTGAATCTGGCATTGGAGGACGCCTATCCAAATCTATACGCGTACTCCTGTGCCAGGGTTTAATCTTTGTAATGTCCACGGCCCGGGTGCATCGACGATCTGACCGGAGACGTCGCAATCGCGCTTTGCGCTTAAAGCGCGTGTCCACCTACGACAATGCATACCCAACACCATCCACGCATCGTACAGCCAATCGCACACCACCAGCCTCTACCCAATACATAGGGGTACACACGCATACCCCTCTCCAACCCACACCCGCTCCACCCCAGCCTTCACAACCCTCGCCCTCACAATCTCGATACATCACGATCCTCTCCTCCTCATCCCCGTCCATCGCAAATAACCTCGTAAAGCTCGCGCTTCCCTGCCCGGTTCCCACTCGCTTAGCACCATCAGACATGCCAAATGGCCGCCCGCTGTCTGTCGGACTTGTTTTGACGAAAGATTTCGCGGGAGAACGAGATGCGTGCAACGGCCGTGTGTTCGCATTGTGTATCTAGGCTCTGAGTTGGATTATGTCGTTATTTCATTCATTTGGTGCGTAATGGTGGTGAGAATGTGGGATATATTTTTGGTGAGGGGCTTGGCG
Organism: Ephemerocybe angulata; assembly: GCA_013368325.1. Taxonomy (NCBI): domain Eukaryota; kingdom Fungi; phylum Basidiomycota; class Agaricomycetes; order Agaricales; family Psathyrellaceae; genus Ephemerocybe; species Ephemerocybe angulata. The sequence goes on from JAACJK010000018.1 coordinate 16,396, forward strand.
CGGAGGGGTATAAGAGTGGGGGTGGATGGGACGGTTAGGGTATCAGTTCCCTTCTCGCCTTTTATCCATTTCCGTCATTTCTTCCCTCCTGTCTTCAACTTCCAGCTTACTCTCCTATTCTTTATCCTCTCGCCGTTCCCACACCTCTTCTTCAAGACATCTCCAAGACGAGCATATTGTCGTTCGTCGTCGTTGCTCACGACGACCTCGGTGGGTGACTGATTGCCATTTCCCTGTGATCTCAGTGTGTGCTGATTGCCAGCACTCTTTCTTTCCAGCCTCCATGTCAGACTTACGGGCTTCGATGCTCGTCACTATTACTGGTATGCTCTCACTTCATTACCCACCCACGCATTATTAATCTTCCATTCAGATGTGTGTTCGGCGGTCTACAGGTGAGTATTGGTTTATCCTTACTTCAAGCTTCACTCTAACCTTGAACCTCCCCCAGGCAAGTATCAGTCTAATGAAACGAGCAGTGTGAGCACTGAGTATTGTCATTATTCGTGTACGCACTGACCCAACCATACCCTTAGGCCGATGCAGAACTACGACGGAGGCGGCGAAGAGCGCAGACGCGATATGGACACGCAGCGGAATGCGAACCCGAGGCTCTTAAAGGTACGCTGGGCACGATTATTCAATAGAACGAGTACTGACCTTTCATTACAGTACGACCACGAGGATCGAGGGAACCGAAGTCGACGATCCGTATTCAAAAGGTAAACGTAATATTGATTCAGACCTGTCTACATGATCGTACTCACCACCTCTTCCATATCAGACGCACCTTTGATGATTCCAGCATCAACTACATCGAAAGTAAGTACTTCCGCCTTCGTTACTAAATTCTGGCAAGAAGGATTACTGACCTCGCATAATGGCCCAGGTTGTTCTTTCTCTTCATAGCGCCCCGCGTATGCCCAGCTCGACTCGACGCTTTGTCGTCACTCGTAAGTCGGTCCCGTCCATTCTGCGTGTCGGTTTTGACCATGCATCTGTAAGGGTCTCGACGATCTGGGAGGTGTAGAATGCCGTGGCATCGAGCCTTCGTCGGCAGGGGCAGTCGCACGGTGAGTATCGCATCGCTTCACTTCATACAACGAAACTGACCTCTTGGCTCGCCCCTCTGCCCCTAGCTTCGATGATTTCCGTGCATGCGGGAGGCTTCACGACCCCAGGGCTATAGACGTGTGGAGTTTCGACTGACTATTCAAGTGTGAGTGCATTGCTTAATCTATGGAGGTTGGCGGACTCACCTGGCGCGCCCACAGGTCTCGGTGCTTGGATACCACACGCCGATTTCGCGTCGGAGGCGTCGTCGGCCCTCGTAAGTCGTGCTTGTGGACCGTGCGTACCGAAGCTGAGTTGTTCGCAGCGCTCTCGGGTGGTTGATGTGAGGGGTGTGGGGTGCCGGATATTGAGCCTACGAGAGGCAGAGTCAGAGGCAAGGTGAGTATTGTGTCGCTTCAATTGATACGAAGGAGACTCACCTCTTGACTCGTGCCTAGCTTCAATGGTTTCCGCACGGCAGGTATGCATTGCGACGCCCGGGCTATGTGTGTGGGGGCTGCAGTTGCGATTGGACGTTCGCTTGTGAGTGTCGATCGACTCGAGGCTTCGTTGTCGCTCGTAAGTCTTGCAAACTCGTAAGTCTTGCAAACCCGATGTTACGTCTCTACGCTGAGCCTTTCGTAGTGCTGTCGTGGTGGTAGGCGACGATCTGAGGGTGTGGGGTGCGGGCATCGAGCCTTGATAGCCAAAGGCAGCCATAATGTGAGTATTGCGTCGATTTGATTGATACGAGAGATGCTGACCTTTAGGATATCCCCTAGCTGCGATGTTTTCCATCCGTGCGGGCTCCAGAACTACAGACGCTCGAGCGGGGAGGAGTTACGATTGGCTATCTTTCGATTGTGAGCGCGTTGTTGGATCTCGGGAGAGCGGACTCACCTGGTGCCCCTTCAGGTCTCGCTACATCGGTACGACACGCCAATTTGGCGTCGAAGAGTCGTCGGCACTGGTAAGTCGTGCGTGTGTACTCTGTGTGTCGAAGCTGAGCTGTTCGCAGCGCTCTCGGGTGGTCGGCGGTGATCTGAGGGGTGTGGGGTGCCGGGTGTCGAGCCTTCGATAGGCAGGTTCGAAGTAAGGTGAGCACCGCGTCGCTTCCCCTGATAGAAACAAGACTGACCTTTTTCCTTGCGCGTAGCTTTGATAGGATCCGTGCCTGGAACTGCGACGCCGTCGCTTCGCTGTTGTGGACCGCCGCATGTCGAGAGGTTAGTGTCATTTGGACTGATGAGGCTCTGGGCTTGAGGTGAGGAACTGGTGAGGATCTCAATTCGTGCTGCTGTCGTGATATCGACTGATTGCGCTTTCAGGAGCCGGCTTGAATGTGCCGGGGTGCTCGAGGTGGGCCTTCGAGATGGTGGTAGTGGGGAGTCCTGAGATGTAAACGGTGAGTATATCGCAGTCTATGACCATTCGTTTACTCACCTGAAATCTTCCAGAAGCCTTGCACGCATTGCAGCCGCCCCCTTGCCCTTGCCCGCTGGCTTCCGCACTCGTTGCATGTTATCGAGTTTGCTGCGAGTGCCCATGACCAGGCTGGGGCTTTGTGCACCGAACGACGTGTGGTGCGACTTTGGATGCTGCAGTCGTAAAGGTGAGCAACGCAGCGAAAGAATGGAATGACGGCTCCTGACCTCTGCGCGTCCAGATCGATCCAAACGCGCAAAGGAGGTACGTCCCAAACGCCTCGTCCTGCCAATCAGCGGTCTTGGGAGGTTTTCGACGCTGGCCGGGCAGCCAATGGGAGACGTCGGGAGGTGTCGAGCGGGGGACGCAAGGATCAAGAGAGCGACAATCCGAGGGCCTTTCGATGTTTGGTTGTGCCAAACAAACGCCTTGGGTGCATCGTCTCTCTGCCAGTACACACACTCTCATGCTTGCCCAAATGGCCCCCACCTCCACTCAGTCGTTGCTTCCACCATGCAATCCTACGCTCGCCGGGCAGCGCTCCGCGCCCCCGCCTTCACCCGCTCCCTTGCGACCGCAACCGAAAAGCCCGTCCTCATGAAGGAGTTCAAAATCTACCGCTGGAACCCCGACACTCCAGAGGAGAAGCCGACGCTGCAGTCGTACAAGATCGACCTCAACCAGACCGGGCCCATGATTCTCGATGCGCTCATCAAGATTAAGAACGAGATAGACCCGACGCTGACGTTCCGGAGATCCTGCCGCGAGGGCATCTGCGGGAGCTGCGCCATGAACATCGACGGGCAGAACACCCTCGCCTGTCTCTGCCGCATCGACCGTGCGCCGCAGAAAGACTCCAAGATCTACCCGCTCCCCCACAGTGAGTAGCAGTCGCAAGTGCGATGATCTCGCCAGGGTTGTTCCTATGGCTGACACCACCCAGTGTTCATCGTCAAGGACCTCGTCCCCGACCTCACCCAGTTCTACAAGCAATACAAGTCCATCCAGCCGTGGCTGCAGAACGACAACCCGCCACCAACGGGGGAGCACCTCCAGTCGCCCGAGGACCGCAAGAAGCTCGACGGGCTCTACGAGTGCATCCTCTGCGCGTGCTGCTCGACGTCGTGCCCGTCGTACTGGTGGAACCAGGACGAGTACCTCGGCCCCGCCGCCCTCATGCAGGCGTACCGCTGGATCGCCGACTCGCGCGACACCCACGGCCAGGAGCGCAAGGAGAAGATGCAGAACGATATGAGCATGTATCGGTGCCATACGATCTTCAACTGCTCGCGTACGTGCCCCAAGGGCCTGAACCCCGCCGCTGCTATTGCGAACATCAAGCTCGAGCTCGCTGCTAACGCATAGGCGCACACTGTGCAGGAGTGGGGCAGGGAAGGAGTTCTTTTTTTATTGCATTGACTACTTTTAGCATAATTGTATGTAGGAGGAGCTATTCATTCATCGTTGGCATTTCAGGACATGCGATTGGTTCGCCGTGGTCAGCCGGACCGCTGTGGCGTCCTGACCATCCTACGTCGTACGAGTGTCTGCCCACAGCCAATACATTGGAATCGACCTTTCGACATCTTCCCCTTGCCGTCTCTCGGCACGTCTCCTGCTACCTACCACCTTTATGGCTCGAATACCATGTTCCAACAACCCGCCTTGCAGGCCCATGGATCAAACTTCGTCTGCGCCTGAACTCGTCGACATCCTCGCACACTAGCGATGCTTAAACCTGCCGCCTCGTATACTGCAGATCTGTCTGGCTCCGCGAAACTCTTTGCCGCCACCGTACAGTAGCCTTGTACGAGTTATCAGGCTGGGCTGGATAGGCGCCTTTGCATTGTACTTTGGTTATCCTGGCCACCCGGATATTTATCGTTATCCTTACCCACCCCGGCCAGCCTCCTCGCTAACTAAGTAAGGAATAGGAGCAGCAACGTATCCCCCACCTCCCTCCCCAGGAAGACTACCCCTGCCCTCTGGACCCACCGTTCTTCCTCTGGCGAGGCATTTTGAAGTGACGCCCAAGTAGACAAACGCATCCTGCGATCCTGGTCGATGGGTGAATGCCTCCGAACCCTCGACGGACAACCTGGAAGCACTGGAGGAAACCTGGGCCAATGGCGACGGCTGTCTCGTTTCTTGTTGATTCTAGTCTTCGACGCATACTTCGCGAATACCTCGCTGTTTCTCCATTTAGGCGCTCGGCCCTGTCATTGAAGGGGTGGGTATCCTCCTTTCCCCCGGCCTTCTGGCAGGATCGTTGAAGCGGGAGTTATTGAACGCCCAGAACCAGGGTCCTGCTGGGCTGTTGTTCCATCCCCGTTCATTTGCATGAGCCCCATTGAATGCTCGAGCTTCAATTGGACGACGCGCTATGCCCAAGGTGTGCAAGTGCATTCCGCAATCTTAATCGATGGGTGCATATTCTCGAACTCTCGACGGCCAGAGACACCCGAGCGGGATGGTGGGACGTACTTCGGAGCTGCCAGTTGACTTCGCATTTGGATTCGGTTTGGAATGCCATGCATATGATCCGTCAACTTTCACCCAGCGAATAGCGGAGCAACGTGAGTCGATGTCAAAGTAGACTTTTTCGCAGACTTACTGCTGGTTCTGGTCTTCGACAGGTACTTACCGTGACACACTGGGTGAACACACATCTCGGATCCTGATGCTTCCTGCGCATCCGCTGTTTATCCTGTTTGGGGATGGACATCCAACGTACGGACGAACCGGCTAGAATCACCACTGTGCGTATGCACCCTTTGCTCCTGGCGAACCAATGTCATTACTCTTGCCAAAATCTTAATTATGCGTCTATTACAGTACATTTTGGGCGTTTGGCTCCACATTCGACTGAGGCAGATACCACAATCCGAAAATATTCAAAAGCTCGGTGCACACACCGGCCTGGGTATTGTCGGATACCTCGCTAACAGGGAACGTGGACAGACGGTCTTCGGGGTCTACTCCCCTGCGTTCCATCGCCCGAGCCTCATCACGGAGGGCGAAAAGGATGGTGAAGAAGTTCTTTGTTTCCTCCATCTCGATCGTCATCTCGGTCACTTTCAAAGCGTCCCTGAACTTGTTCGCGAGGGTCTGGTAGTACTCCGGCTCGAGGTGCGCGCCGAGATGTGTCATAGCTCGAAGTAGCATGCGCTCCGCATTCCACATCATGACTTTGACGTTCTCAGGGGACAAGGCTATACACTTCAGTAACGTTTCAAGCCGCCACTGGAGGTCGTCTTTTGAAGCAAGTCGCCATCCAATGGCGTAAATATCGCCCATGATTACACAAATGTCGCGTAAATGATACGAATTGTAGTTCTAATGAACAAGTGTATGCGGTCAGTTTCAAGGGAATGGGAAGAGGGTTCAAACACACGCACCTTGCGATCCTCAATCCTCAAAAAACCGGTGAAAGTCTTTGCGAACGCGAATACCTTTTCTCTAATATTATCTGGCCTCCCACTCTCGGGATCCCAAGCTGCTGTGGCCCGCAGTACCATCGTTTCGCAGATTGTTTGCACGACGAGCACAATAGTCCTGCTGTCTTTCCTGGATACGTAGAGCCTCTCGACTAGTTTTTGGATATAGCCGTTGATTCTGGGGATGTCGTTCCTATCATAGCCTTCCATGATAACCTGTGCGATGGCTACCCCCGTCTGATTAATTAGAGGTTTGGGAGCAACAGCGATAGTCCGGTGAATTTGAAAGATCTTTGGTAGCGCGTTCATGCTGTCGGTTAAGTCGATGGGGTATGAGCGAGGATGGCGCTTCTCTGGGCGGGGGTTGGAGGACTTTCTGGAGATGTGGATGTACATTATATATACCGGAATCGATGAACAAAGCCCCAGTCATATAATTTAAACGCAGTTGCTTTGTGCCCTTTGATGAACTGCTGTGGCGCCTAGTCGCGCTTGGGCGCTTGTGCTTTGATCAACGTGGTCACACGCGTCCGCGTCACCCAGGGTGATTGTGAACGCTCGCCACTATAGTCAATGCAAGCGAATTCCAAGTGATTATCCTCCCTTTTTCGTTTGTGTCAAGCGCCACGAGCCATTTCTTGACGTCGGGTTTATAGCAGGGCACCCGCATCACATTCGGGCGCGACAGCGAATTGGAAACACACGATGCCCATTCAAACCTCAAACTACCCTCCTGAGAATGCCCATCGCCCTACAAATTGGAGAGTGTGCAGGACGTACACGGAGTGACTTGAAGCAGATGGTTGTGGACGATTCCGACTCGGACTGGAATCACTGGATCCCGCCTTGTCGTAATCACCATGAGTCGAATCCCATCGCTTCGTTACCTTGAGGCCGATCTATGTTCTCCTGGTCTAAAGCGCCTTAAAGTCTTTCCCTGCTACCTATTTCTTGCTGTTGCGTCGATTAGGTCGGCGAGGGACGCTGGAAAATAGTGTTCGGAACTACACGCGTCGATTTTGTTTTTGGGTCTGCAGGTGCCAGGAGCCGAACAGCCAATTTAAGAATTGTACATAAGTACAGTCCTTTGCATAATTCCGTGAATGTTTCGAACTTTTTCATTTTTGTCACGTGGCGGGACCCCCAACCAAACACAACAGATAAGATGAGATGAGGTTTAAAGACCTTTGCTGATAGTACCGCTTTGCACCGATATGAATGGTAGTCAAGTCTAATCAAACAATGGTGCACATTGGGAGGTAGTTTGAATGTGCGTTGAGGGGTTACCCACTGCACCGGAATGGGGCGGGGAAGGAGCGGGCGGTTCGGCGGCATCGGCCATGCCATCAATCTTGCACGGGGAGTAGCCGCTCCAGCGCTGGCGTATGGTAGACCTTCATCCTCAAAAATATCATTGGAATTGACCCATATCTCAACCATGGAAGGCGAAAGGACCACGATCTACATGCCCCAAGGACAAGAAGGCGAAGAATAGGTTATCTTATCGGTTTTGTTTGGCAGGGGTCCCCGGCACGTGACAAAAATGAAAAAGTTCGAAACATTCACGGAATTATGCAAAGGACTGTAATGCCTTCACATTTATATTGACCCTTCCCGAACCTCCCACAAATATGATGGCCCTAGAAACAGGCCCGGTGACGGCAGGAGAGTTCAACTGTTTGTTTCTTGACTCTGACCATATCGTCTGACGAAGCACGAAGATAGTGCGCTGGCGACATCGAGCGTCCGCGAAGAAGGATGGCAGCGAACGGTGAGACTGCGGCTTGGTTGTGAGTGCTCCTTCCTTTATTCTGCAAACCAGTCTATCTAATCCAGTGGCTCGGCTTTAGAGCTGGTCCCATGGTGCGTCTCTTAGGTCCTAGACCATTCTTGTGGCAATCCAATCCGAACTTTGGCCTCAGTTTTTAGGATGCACCTTCTCGTACTTCCTCTACGGCGTATCTTTTACCCAAACTGGTAGGTGCCATTCCAAGGGCCAAGTCAGGAGCGAAGGGTTACTTAGAGGATTGAATGGATGCTTTACAGTGCACTACTTCCGAACAACTCCACTCTCTAAGCGTTTCGCATACGGAATCACCCTCGGTACGACGCTTGCTTGCGATTCTTACCGAATATGCGTCCTTTCATAGAAGACGAAGTTAACACTCTTGCCCATAGTTACCGCCGTCTCCCTCTTCGAGCTTGGCCACGTCATAACCATCACCTGCACGGTCGTTCACATCCTCGTTATTTCAATTCCAAAAGGGGACCTCAGTTTTAGGTCGCCACCCATCTCGTTGGCTATCGCCCCTTTGACCACCGCCGGTAAGTGGTTCTCTTTAATATTTGCCAACTTTCAGGCTGCGCGGTGTATAATCTAATCCGCTCTTGCATAGTTCACGTTTTGGTACAGGGGCACTTTGCACTGTGAGTCGTTCCATGATCAGACATGCGCCGAGTCCTTGACTTACTTAATTTCTTGCAGACGAATCCGCAAATTTTCGGGATATTCATTGATAGGCACTGCGATTACGCTGTTGATTTTCATTGTAGGTCTCTTCGGTTTCTGTCTAGGAAAATCGTCAAGAAGTCAAGCTGACTGACGGTCGCGCAGCTGGGACTCATCCAGCTCACTGCAAGCATCATAATAGCTTACACGGTACATTTCACCATGCGATTTTGAAGACGACTCAATTCATGACACGTACCTCCAGACCGCAAAGATAAGTAGGGACCTGACACGTCTCGTCCTAAGCCGCGCTCAAACGAATGCAAGAATGGTATGGTTCGTCAATAACGTTGTGGCCGATGTTATAATAACGTGCAGCTTGGTATTTCTGGTGAGCAATTCCTGCTTTCATCCTCCCCAGTTCCACTTTCGATACTTACCCTGGCTTAGTACCTGAAATTTAGGAAGAATACGGAGCGGAGAGCCTCAAGAAGCTGGCTGAACACCCTTATTCGGCACACCATTGAAAATGGGGCAGTTACTTGCGTCTTTGCCACCATCCACATCATATTCTACCTCGCTATGCCACAGAACCTGATTTATCTAGGATTGTAAGTCATTCCTATGTTTGCACAAATTCTGTTTGTTGACCATGGTGTTCGCTTATAGTGCTTACTTCAACGCTCGATTGTAAGTCTTCAGCCAAGCTTCGTACGTTTGAAAACTCCGCTCTCTAACTCGGCCTCGTTCGGTAACAGGTCCTCCAATGTCCTCCTTGCATCTTTAAATTCGAGCAGGCAGATTCAGATAGAAGGCGGGACCGACTCGGACATCGATTTCTCTTCCGCCATCTCTTCGACGGAAAAGGGACCTTCTGGTGCCACGGTGCGTCATAGGAGCCCAGTTGCGAGGCGGAGACATAGTCTCTCTGGTGCAATCCAGGATGCAAGATTCGCAGCCAGTGGTACGCGCACAAATGATTTCCAACTTACTACATTGGACTCCTCGATGATGCATCGCTCGAGAAGCGGTCTCGGGGAGGTCCAGCAGACTATGGAGGGTCACAGTAATTGGAGCGTTGGGGATCTTAATAAGAGATAGGCTACGGTTAACTACAGTTCCCAGTTTCTCACTATCGTAGATTATACGTAGCCACGGTCTATGCCTCCCTCGAAAGCTTTGTTAGTCGGTCGTATGAGGGCAACGCCGTCGTGCATATGCCCTGTGTCTATTTTTTTTAAGCTCGGTTCCATTGTCAATGTATAGTAGATACGGCACTAGCCCATACCCATCCTAAGTTCACATTTACTCCGAGATATTGAATTCCCAATCTCATTGTCGGATAACCCCAACTTCCTTCACTCGCTGAAGACCCCGAGACATTAAATAAGCGCCCACCCCTCATACTCATATCCACTTCCCGCCCGTATGACATAGCTCCAACCCACGAGCTCACAAATCAGGCAACCCATTACTAGTATAGGAAATACGCCCGGGCCCTGGGTCAGGGGCCACAGGGCTGAAGATCAAATCGTGGGAAATTTACCTCGACGCGTGCATTCATGATCAACGTGCATTCGGAACCGCAACGTCCATGTTGCGCTCCTGTTCCCTCAAACATCCACACAACCATCCAACCAACTCTTACCGCAATGACCCCCATCATCCCTCGCGAACTGATCGACCTTTGCATCGCAGCATCCAGTGACTGCTTTCCAACACTCCTTCAAGTTTCGCTCGTCTCGAAAGAATGCGCATCCGAAGCCAGGAAGTACGTGTTCAAGGAAATCAACCTGGACCGACGTGACAGATCCGTGGACGCGTACTCGTATTACATCCAAACACTGGTTAATCTCCTAGAAAGTAACAGGATGCTGGGGAATTGCGTCCGCACCTTAATTCTCCCACTCGACCCTTCAATCATCGCGACATCAAAAGTTTACACCCAAGATCTCCCGGAGATACTAAAGTACTTCGCATCCCTCGAAATGCTCAGCGTAGCGCCTCCAAGTGACTTCAACTGGGAGGCGCTACCTGATCCCCTCAAACAATCCATTGGTCTCTGCTGCTCAGCTTCAAGCATCAGCAGACTCGCTTTCGTGTACTTTCTCAACTTCCCGGGGCATCTTCTCCAGTCAGCTCCCAATCTAACGACCTTGGCTCTTGCTCACGTCAACAGCGGACCAGAAGCTGGGAGTCAGAGTGTACCCGCAGCAGCGTGTATTCGTCCCTCATACGCCGAGTCCCGCCTGACCACCTTGACCGTCTACGATGCGTCGTCAGTCATGCACAGTTGTATCCTCGCAGATCCAAAATGGATTTCCCAGCTAAAGCAGCTATCTTGCCATATTTTGACCCAGGAGGACTTGACTTTTTGCTGCCGTCTCATCCGCGAGTGTGCAGCCTCGCTGAAGGAACTAATCATAGACTTCCAGTTCATTGAAAACAGTACGTCCTCTTGAGTTTGCAACTAAAGACGTTACCTGAGTACTAAATCTGGATTTAGACAGCCCCATCCACCTTGGAGATATGATCAGCCTTCCCGAAGTTACGAAGTTGACCGTAGGATCTCGCGTCGAGCTTCAAGACCACACCGAAGGGGATCCTGACCCTGGCCCGGAGAGCCAGCTGCCTTTATTTCTAGACATCCTGCGGTCCCAGCCCAACACAAAGGTATTCATCATCGACATTAAAGTCCGGATCCCCAGCAGCCATATCACGAGCTCGGAGGCACCCCCAGCGCTCCGCGATCGCGAGGCCTGGAAGGCGATCGACGAATATTTATCCTCGGAAACCATGACAGTGCCGGTTGAGACGGTCCTCATTTTTACGATAGGATGGGTCGGTCGATCCAGGGCAGATTCAGATGAGCAGCAGCGTTTGTCTGAGGCAGAAGAGATAATTCCTCTCAAAAGCCAACTTCTACGGGAAGCACACGAGGTTTTGCCCCGAACCGTCAAGGCAGAGAGGGTCCGGATGATCATTGACGACGAGCCCTATTATATGGGTCCGGATTCGGAGGCCTGATAGTGTCAGCAGGATTTGTGAGTCAAGCGCAGTTGTCCATGCGTGCTTGTCTATTCTCAAATTCTCCGCCTATAACTTGTAACCAACAGATTGATCACTCATAAGCCTTCGAGTAACCTCCTATTATTCGCACTGGCGTGCTATATGCTCCACAACCCCGATACCGAATTTGCAAGGAGCCTCTCAACACAAAGCCCGGCCCCCAAGATCGAATTACTGATTTGTCAATATCACCAGCAAAAGTTTTAGAGGTCCATTCAGGCTCTTCCATCCGGAGAGATAGATCTAGAATCTACCTTGGATTGTATGGAAAATCTAGCTTCCCTCGCTCGCTGATAGTCAATCCCCAACCATACTAGTAGAATAAGCGCCCACCCACCATAATCGCATTATCATTTCCTCTGCCCCTTTAGCCCAAGCCCCCGAATCCAAAGATCATGTAGACTTGATGTTGACCGTACATACCCATGTTCCCTGTTTTTCATCTATGTTCGCGCAGCTGGACGTTTCTCATGACATATCTCGACTTCCTTCAGTTTCGATTAGTGCTAGGCCCGCGAACCTTCCATGCGGCCTGGAGCATTTTCGTAAGGAAGATTGAGCATGGGATTAGCTCGCGAAAATCGAATCGTGGGAAAGCCACCTTGCCACATGGCTTCCGAGTCAGCCACTCAGGTGAAGGTGCGCTTCCACCTTGCCTCTCATCTTCCATCACACAACCACACCACCACCATTCATCGAGCTCCTACGACGATGAGCCCCATCCTCCCTCGTGAGCTGATCGACCTTTGCATCGCAGCATCCAGAGACTGCTTGCCAACACTCCTCCAATTCTCGCTTGTCTCGAAACAATGCGCATCCGAAGCCAGAAAGTACGCGTTCAAGGAAATTAACCTGGATCGACGTGATAGAGCCGTGGGCGCGTATTCGTGTTACATCCAAAAATTGCTTAATCTCCTGGAAAGTAACAGGATGCTGGAAAACTACGTCCGCGCTTTGGTCCTCCCACTCGAGCCTTCAATCTACACGACATCGGAGGTCTATACCGAAGACATCCTAACAATATTAAAGCACTTTACATCCCTCACCACTCTTAGCATAACCCCTCGCGATGTCTGTGATTGGGAGACGCTGCCTGACTCCCTCAAACAGTCCATTAGCCTCTCCTGCTCGGCCCCAAGCATCATTTCGCTGAATTTCTCCAACTTCCTCAACTTCCCGGGGCATCTTGTCCAGTCGGCTCTCAATCTAAAGTTCCTGACGCTTACCAACCTCATCACTGCACGGGATGGTAGGAGTCAGAGTGGACCCCCAGCAGGGTGTGGCCTTCGCCCACGCTACGAACCCCGCTTGGAGAAACTACAGCACCTAACTTGTTATATAACGAACCAGGAGGACTTTAATTTCTGTTGCCGTATCATGCGGGAGTGTGCAGGCTCGCTCCGGGTACTGCGCATAGCATTCCTGACTTATAAAGTTATACACAGTGCGTGTGCCCACTTGCAGTCTGCAAATTGAGATATTGCCTAGGTACTTACTACAGTTTCTAGACAGCCCCATACACCTTGGGGATATGATCGACCTTCGTCCGGTCGTTACACTGAGGCTATCGTCCTCCGTCGAGGTTAAAGATCACGGAGTTGGGACTATCGCCCTGGGTCGCCACCTACCTTTATTTCTGGACATACTTCAATTCCAGCGCAACGCAAAGGAATTCATTATCGACATTAGAGTCTACAACTCCAGGGGCCACGGCACAGACTCAGAGTTGCCCCCAGCGATTCTCCCCAATTGCGAGGCCTGGAAGGCGATGGACGAGTATTTATCCTCAGAAAAAACGACGTCGCCTAAACGCACCTTTCTCAACTTCTACACAATAGGATGGGGTAGCAGGCCCACCACTGACGACCGGTATCGCGTCGTTGGGCCCGAACAGATGTCCGCGTTCGAGAATCGACTCCTATCGGAGGCGCGCGAGGTTTTGCACCGAGCCATCGATGCAAACAGACTTTCTATAGCCATTAGTGAAGGAAGGATCCCAGCCTTAGCCACTTCCCCGCGACAGGAATCATAGGGTCGGTCCAATACATGTAGCCGAATTCGTGAGTCTATGGATCATGGATGTCAGCTTGGAGTTACAACCTCATCATTGTTCGAAAGGCAATTTCATTACGTTTTGCTCCCATCTCAATACCTATTAAGCCCTTCCTACATATCTAAAGCTGCTTCGAGCGCAGCTCCGGAAATAGGCGCCCATACTTACAAGTCCATCCCCGAAATGAGCCCATCTCTATTTAAGTTATAGGTAAGGGCTGTAGCTGAGCTTTAACTATATCCATAGGTCTCTGTAAAAAACGCACTAAACTCCGAATCGCCCATAGCTGCCCGAGTGAAAGTGGTCGGTCCTGGTCTTCTTTCTCGGAGGCTCGTTCGACTCTAAACGAGCAGTGCCAGCCTCGTTTCTCTGATGCGACTGGCTACCAATGTATCGGTCCATGAGCGAAGCCGTCGAAGACGTTGTTGCTTCCGGTTCCCGAAGAGAAGTAGCTTTGGCTTCAGCAGGTGGCCATGTCCGTGTCGCTCGAGTCGGAGGCGGAGGGGACTCAACGGTGAGATCTAGCATGTCTGCATCTTCGATATCCTCAGGCCAGCCTGGGAGCCTCGAAGGCCTACCCTTGTTATCCCTTGGCTTTGACGGTGGGTGATACTCAAAGGCAGGCATAAGACTCGCTCCGTGCTCCCCATTGCGCTCATGATCATGACCGCTTTCCGCACTGCAATCCGAGGTTTCAAAAACCTCAAGATTCGTAAGATCAATCGGGAGTATCTCCGGCTGCGAAGCGACCCTCAGCAGCTCCATACACAACTCATTCTGCTCCTGCTCAACAACCGCCTCAGACGGTACCCTCCCCTCAAACCTATCGCTCCCATACTGTGCATCCACATACAGGACAACGATCGTCTCTTCGAGACATCGAGCTTCGAAAAGCCGGCCATCGATACCTCTGGCCCTGCAGATCCCATCCACCTGCCTGTGGATCTCCTTATAATCTATGGCGTCGATGTGACGGCCCTCATTCGACATGGCGCGCATGAGGACGAACTCGAAGAGCCTGAGAAAGCAGAAATAGTCGGTCCCGTATTGCAGGTTGGCGATGAGCGACTTGTCGACGAGGCGGATGAGGCTCTGCTGTTCGACGGCGCCGACGGCGTAGAGGTCAGCCAGGTGTGTCGAGTAACACATGAGACGTATCTAGAAAACAAAAAGGTCACGGAGTCAGAAGAGTTAATAGAGGGATGAAGTGTTTTGAATTACTTGCCTTGGCTTCCTGCTCGCTGCACTTTAGCTTACCCCTCAATGCCTTGTGATACACCTCCTCAAACAAATCATACGCATCTCCCGTCACCGCCCCAGCCAACGCGTCCTGTATCTTCGCCACAAGCCACGCAACAGTCCTACTATTCTTCGCGCACACCCGTATCGGAGCACCATCTGCACCTGCACCTGCACCACCAACACCACCATAAAAACTGGCACTGCCTGCCGGTAAGGCAGTAGACGTATCACTCCCCCGCGGCGCAACTGCAAAATCAACAAGCTGATACACAAACTGCACAAACTTGCCTCGCTCACGACTGGACCACAACTGCAGAGCACTCGCTATGACCGTCGCAGTAAAAATGGCTATGCTCTCGTCGCAGACTGAGAACCTGCGAAGGACCTCGTGCCGTTCCTTAGTCCCCCGGGGGAGATGTGCGTCCGTTGGCAAGTACCTTGGGTATGTTGAGGTCATTCTGTTGGGATTTAGTGAATCTTGGGATGGTTTGAATCGCCCACAGGTTATTCATGCGGTATTATATATGAAATGGGGGCGTTGAACAAAGCGGCATGGCGCTTAGCGACGACTCGGAGCGTCGACAATGCCATCAAAGCCCAGTCACGGTCAAAGCATCAACTTGAGCCGTTGCCACCCTGAAGTCTTCGATCTGAGCTCGCCATTTTCTCTATTCCTGGTCAAACGAACATGAATGCAGAGTAAAAGGGAAGTAAACAGGCCTGAGGTAGAAGAGGTTTGGGACCAACTTTCTTGTGGTTTGAACCTGGTTTCGGTGCAAGTTACGCATTACGCATGTTTGCAATCAACGGCCTCGCCCTGCACAGCATCCAGTCAAAGCGCTTCCTCGGGCGCTTCATGAGGCCTATCGACGCCCCACCGAGCGAAAAGCCAAGGGTTCCCCAAACCCTTCCCAGACCCATTTCAAGCTCAAGATCCAACTCAAACACTTATCGAGAAACATATCAAATTACTATCTTTTCAAACTAAGGTACTACAAAAACAGCTTCTTTTCTCAGATTCAAACACTGATACAACGTTGAGGGGAGTGGGGTGGTTAAGAAACATTAAGAACGAAGGAACGACAAATGGAGGAGATGCCAATGCTAAAATGATGCCAAAAAAAGAAGGAAAGGAAAAAGGGAGCGTGGACGGCGCGAAACGCCACAGTATGACAGTCTATAGTGCTACAGAAGATTCACAAATTCACAAAATCGACGAAAGAGAAGAAAGAGAAGGAAGTGAAGGAAGAGGAGGAGGAGAAAAAGAAACACAAACGAAAAGCCGCTCAATCCTTCCTCCTGCACCCCCCAAGCGCAAGACCCCTCATCTTCTCCTCCAAAACATCCACAAAGCCGCCCCCCTCCTCCTTCCTCCCAAACGGCCTCACAACCGGACTACTCGGCACACTTACACTCCCCCCCTTACTCACATTCTTCGCCTTCACCTCCACCGCCTCCTTCTTCACCTCCGGCACCGTCGGCTCAACGTCCACAACCCGGATCACCGCGCGCCCATCAAGGACTTTGCGCACCTTCTCCGCATCCCACTGCGCACCCGTAATCCCACCATTCGCATAGCTCGGCGAAACCCCAGCGCCCAACGGCGACGACGACGACGACGCCGACGCCCCACTGAACGCGTCCCAGAACGCCTGCCCAAGCTTCTTGAACACCGTCTGGCTCGCCACAGCAGCGAGCACCGCCGCGCGCGCCTGCTCCTGCCTCTTCTCCACCTCGCGCCTTTCGACCTCCTGCTGCGCCTGTAGCGCCCTCTTCTCGCCCGCAACGTCGCCCGACGACGACTTCGCCGCAAAGACCGACCCCTTTCCACTGAGCAACGCAGACAACAACGGCGTCCTCGAGTGCGAGTTGTGCGACGCCGTGTTCGACACGTTGCCGAGCGGCGTGCGGGTCGTGAGACTCGTCTCCTTGCCGCTGAGCACACCGGCGCCGACACCAGTGAAGTACGAGGGCCGCATTCCCGAGGCCAGCCCAGAAGGATGGCCGTAGTACTGCGCCTGTTGCTGTTGCTGCTGCTGCTCGCGCTGAGTCTGCTGATACACGTCCCACAGCTGCTTCTGCAACTGCTGGAGGTGCATCTGCTGCTGCTGTTGTTGCTGCAAGAACAGGTTTTGTTGCTGCTGGTTGACAGGCGACTGATGGACTGGGATCTGCTGCAGACCCGGACTCGTCTGCTGGATCGGTATCTTCTGCAGCAGCACGGGTGACTGGTGAACTGGGCTTGGGGTCTGTGGGGATGGGGATTGCTGGGGTGAGGGGGAGGCGGAGGGCTGGTGATGATGTTGCTGCTGCTGGTGAGCGTGATACTGGGCCGCCATCTTGCCCCAGAGGTGCATGCGATATCTGCCGAATCGTTAGAACATATCGAGACACGGGGGCAAAAAGAACTTACGAATCCATGCTCTTCATCGTGAACATGTTCACGTCCGCGAAGTCCTCGAATCCAGCCGCCTTCACTTCCTTAATCTCCTCGATCTCGTCGTTCTTCTCCATGACCCTCATCAAAGGGTTCATGTTCTCCTGGAGCTTGCCTCGTCCACCCGCCCCCACACCGACACCCGCAACGCCATACGCACCTGCCATGTTCGCAAACCCACTCGCAACGCTAGGCACGAAGGTGGTGTGAACAGGGACGATGCCACCGGCTCCTCCTCCACCCCAGAATGCCTGTTGTCCAGCGGCGCTGACGTCCTTCTGGGTGTTTGGCTTGAGGAGAGCCCCGGTCGAGGCATTCTGAGCCTGGGCTTGTTGCTGAGCGAGAACGATATCGGCTGCACTGCGTTCGGGGAGAGCCCTGGGTGGAGGGAGGTAATCCATCCCGGTGGAGGAGTCAGCAGCTGTACCGCGTCCACCAATGAGTGTCCGCTTGAGTGCCTCGATCTCCTGGCGGAGTGCGACGTTCTCATTGCGGCTCGTACCCAGCTCGGTGCGGATGGCGTCGAGGAGACGATCGCGCTCGGCGATGTCGAGTTCGAGCGTTGAGATGTACTCTGTCGAAAATCAGTTTGACGCAGGTAATAAGAATTAGGAAATACACACCCTTTCGGCGAACCCTGAAATTCCTCGCGCTAATCTTATTCCTCAACTGCCTCTTCTCCTTACTCGTCATCTTCGCCAGCGCCTCCGGACTAGGCCTCCAATCAGCCGGAATCTCGTCACCGTCTTCATCATTCACGCTGCCCTCCCTGTCTCCCCTCTTCATCGCACCGTTTCCACTCGGGGCACTGAAGTTGTACTTCGCTTGCGATGCAGAAGCGAACGCTGATGATGATGCCGAAGGTGGGGCGGTTCCTGCAGCAGCCATCAAAGCACCAACACCGAGGCCACTGCTACTGCCAACGGCACTCGGGGTAGTCATGTTGAAGGTTCCGGGAGGGATGGCGAAGCTGGCACTGAGGCTGAGCCCCTCGATGCCCAGATCGAACGGAGTGACCTTTCGTCCATTGGCGACGAGGGCGTTCCCAGTTAGGATGGTGCCTCCATTATTAGCGCTCGCAGCGGGTGATGTGGAAGGGGGCGTAGCGGTGGCGGCGGTGTTGGGTGCGGTGGGGAGGTTGGAGTAGATATTCGTAGCCGAAGAAATGGATGAAGTGGATCGATGGCTAGGTGAAGCTGATAAAAGGTGTGACGTCAGATTAATATTGCAGATCCACTTCAGCCCCAGCAAAGATACGAAGAAATCGTCCCCAAGAACAGTGAAAGAAGGATATGTCGGTGAAATCCAGAACAAGGGCGAGAAGTAATTAAAATCGAGTGTGCCCATCCACAGTATGGGGAGAAGAGCGGCGACCCCCTCCCCAAAAGAAGGCAAAGACGGATATGATCCACATGAACTGCGAGAGAGTTATGGAAAGCGCTCAAAGAATGAAGACGCAGAGCGTTTGGTAGTCGAGAAAGAAGGGGCCCCAAAACCCAAACACGCCGCAAAGACAGAAAGAACATGGCAAAGAAAAATAAGAATGAAGAGCTAGAACAAAACGTACCATCTTCTTCGACCTCTTCCGCGTCTTCATGATGCGAACTCGGCGGACTAGGTAACGCCGCAGGGGCAGCCTTGCGTCCCCTCCCCCTCTTCGCGCCAACTGCGACGCCCGCATTCTCCTTCTCCCTAGAATCTTCCTTAATAGGCTTTAGGACGCTGTTAGCGTACACAGCAACATTGCCCACCCCGTTCATAGGTGCTCCAGCTTTCTTGGCGATTCCCCCGCTCTGCACGGTGCCCCTACGAGCACCGCCTCTGCCACCCACTTTCACGGGAGCAATTGTGAGCGTGAGTCGATCGGACTGCGAGTCTTGCTGGGAGGAAGTGGATGCGCGGGTGAAAGTGCCTGATGAATTCGAAGCCGCCGTTGCTGTTGTCGACGCCGAGGCCTTCGCGCCCCGGCCCCTTTTACTCCGTGTCGTCGTCGTCGTCGTCGCTTCGTTCGACGACTCGCGCTTCTTCGTCGACGACCTCGTCGTAGGCGACGGGGCCGCCACTTCCTCCTCAACCTCCTCCTGAGGCGGATCTTCATCATCGCCGGCCTCCTCCTGATCCTCCTCCTCCTCGCCCATCACCACTAGTGGCGCAGGGGAGTCCACAAGCTGGGGGTCGATCCCCATATCCATCGCCCCCATCCCCGCTCCCATCCCCATCCCCATGTTCATCATCATGTCCATATTCATGCTGTAGTCCTGCGAGGCCTCGCCCGACCCAGGCATCGGCGAGGTCATCATCATGGGCATGCCCGAAAAGTCGAAGGCGTTGCCGAAGTCGAAGCCATTGCCGCTCATGCTCATGCTGAGCGAGGGCGAGGAGAAGGGGTCAAGACTCGTGGGGTGCGCCCCCTTTGTGTTATCAGCGTCGTCGAGAAAGGCGAAGAAGTTGTCCGAGGCGGGGTCTGTGGCGCTGAGGCCACTCGACGACGACCCGCCCAGCTGCGGCGACGTCGCGGGGAACGAGTTGTACGGTGCTTGCTGGGGCGGCGTCGGAAGATGCTGGCTCATCGGCGTGCTTTCCCTCGAGGACGCCGAGAACGATGTCGAGGGCGATGTGTGGATATTGGGGTTGGACGATGTCGAGGAAAAGAGCTCGGTGTGCAGAATGTCGCCGATGTCCCAGGCGGCGCTCGCCCGGTGCTGCTGTTCGACCTGCATGGGGCTTAGAATTATGCAAAATCGATGGTAGTAATGGTGGTGGTGGTGGTAGAAAAGAATAAAGAGTGTTGAATGACTGCTTGTTTGAGGGTCGCCGCCGCAGCCTGCGCTGACAAATGCCCATCATACCTCCATCACTGCATTTCAAACCCCGCCCTCGCCTGCCGAAACGACGCGTCCGCCCATTTCCACTCTAGCGCCGGGCTATATATTCGAGTTCGTCGTCCTCCGATCTCCTCCTCGACGACCCGCATCTCTTCGCACCGCAGCCGTCAAAGCGCAGCGGAATCCTCCTCTACCCCCGGCATTTACAAATTCTGCGATCTGGGATCTTCCGCTATCTAATCGTTCTTTGTCGGTCATCTCCTCGACATACGGCCACGTTCCTTCCATTCATATTGGAGCCTGGAGGCTATATTGGCTCGCAATCGTAGTATCACTCATCCATCCATCCGATCTAGCCCTGGTGACTTCATCCGCCGCTACACGAGGATCTGGGCCATGCTTGGCCCTGTCGATATTTCTGTTTCTTTGTGTCGGCGTTAGGAGCTACCAGGTGGCTTGAGGTCATGGGGCACCACTGGGATTCGAAAAGCCTTTCTGGTGCAGCTTCTGAAGCCTGGGCATCGTATCTTTACCTTCTCGATGCTGAGTCGGCTTTCGATCGAATACCAGGCGCACAGGAAAGGAACACACAAGAGGGCGTCCAACATGCCCACATGTCAGCATGATATGGAGAAGAAGAACATCTTTATCGGCGACACTAGTGCTGAAACACGGATAAAGGACCACACCAGTCCGCATGCGATACTGGACGTGTGCGATACGGAGCGGGGACATCCAGAAAGCGGTGACTTAGGTTGTTGCTTGTCCGTAAGGCCCTCCCGTCGGTCTAATGAAGTGGGTTAACTGCATACAGACGTACTCATTCTGTGGGCACCTCTGTAGGGGGCTATGGAGTCGGCGATCTACTTCGACATCTTTCTCTGATGTTCCTGGGGCCCTTCCGTAATTAGATCTCACTGACCTCAGCGATGTCTAATCAGAAGAGACCTCTTCAATCTTATCCTTTCCTACAGATCCAAATCCCGAGCTGCTGTACCAGAGGCTCTCCCTTCCAGGAATCTTGGAGCTTGAAGTCATTAAGCGCTCATGAGTCCCTAGCGGGCGCCAGCCGGATGAACCCGCTTACGGGGCATTTCATGGCCCAAAAAACAGAGTACGTATTCTCATTTACTTCTGTAGTATCCATAGCTCCATCCACTACCAAAAATCGCCTCATTTCCTCCCCGCCGGCTTCGCCTTACCCGGCGCACGCGCTTTCCGAGGCGCAGCAGGTCGAGCTTGCGCCTTCGACGGAGCAGCCTTACGCGTCGGAGCCTTCCCTTTTCCCTTCACTGGAGCAGCCTTACGCGGACCACCCGCCTTCCCACCACGACTCCCTTGAGCACCCTTCGCGTTCGAGCGATTACCACCTTTCTTCGCTGGACCAGGCTTCTTGACGTTCACCGACGCAGGCGCTTTGGGTACCGCTCCACCGGATCTGGTAGGGCTCCTAGCTGGGACGTTCCGCCCCGTAGTCGTCTTCGGTCTAAGTCCTACTTTGCTTAAGACGGTGTTGAACCCTTTTTTGATCTTGGCCCAGGGGCTTTCTTTTGGGGGGAGCCTGAAGGTTTTCTGGGGTGGTGGGTGTTAGTTAAAGGGAATGTTAGAGGAGAGGTTAGAGAGAGAGGGACGTACGGAATTCTGGAGCTTGGGGTAGCAGTCTTTTCCAGCCTGCAATGTATACTTCGTTAGGACATGCCTCGGTCCAAATGATGATAGAAATGTTGAAGATAGTAGGATGGATTCTTGTTTAACTCACGCAATTAGCAGATTGAGGGGTTACCGGTTCTTCTTTTCCCGACGGTAGCTTGTCCCACCAATCATTATTCTGCTCCCTTCCCGAGGTATCGATCGGCGTTAACTGCGGCCGTACGGGGATCGCCAAGGCTCCTAGAATCCAGCTCGCCGCGATAGTGAAGAAGAAGAAAAGCTTATGGGTGAGCTGCATTACTGTGACTAGAGCGACCTTCCAAGATCCTGCTTGTGGGTGAACAGACCTGCTGTTGGGGGTTATCAAGAATCGACATGGCCAGGTTTATATAGAATTGGGTTGTGGGTGCATGGTTCTAATCTATGAGCGCATCTTACGATGGCTGTACATACAGCCTTACATCGGACCTCACTGGTCTGCACAGGACGAGACGTTTGTTGATCAAATCCTCTTTATTGCCGCCACGATCAAAGTCACAACGGCGCTCATTGCAGAGCGATGAATTTAAGTATCTAAACCCTCTACTGAATTCTTCTACGACACTACTCCACTTGCATATGCCTCCTCCCAACTCGTCACTTCATTCCCACTGGCTTAGCATTAACCGAAGCAGTTGATTCGCTGACCGCCAGCCCTCCAGCTCCCTTTGCGGGAATCTCCTTCAAGTCCGCTCGACGGTTTGTAAAAGCCGACTGCTTTCGTTTTTCAAGGCTCTTTGCGGTTCATCCTGTCGCGCCCTCCGCTCCAGGGTCAGGAGGAGGCTTTTGTCCAAATTTGAATATTTCCTTGATCTTTTCCTTCAAGCTAGTCTTTCTCTGGCGCTCGCTCCCGGGGCGGGCAGGCCGTTGCTTTGACGGCTTTCGAGGTGGCGGCCATAGTTGCTGTGGGGAGATAGGCCGTTAGTTGGTGCATTTTAGGTCTGGGTGTGGTACTTACAGTACCCTTACCGATAACAACGCGAGGCACGAGCGCGTTGGGGTCTACGTCAAGGGGTAATGCGCTGGCCACAGCGGTGTCCTATTGAGGTACGTACCTGATGAGTACAAGAAACGAGCAGAAATGAAGTCAACTTACCGCCTTTGGAACGGGTATGGCGAAGGCGGCTGGTAGCCAGCACGCCACAATGGTGGAGACGAGGAAGAGTAGGTCCGGCTTCATTATTTTGCTTGGGCTATAAGATCCTGCTTGTGGGGGAACAGACCAGCTGCTGATACACTACAACTAACATTGGATGCCATTTATATAGAGCATGTGTGTTTACTGTGGGCGGGGAGGTTTATATGCTCTCATTGAAGAAGGACTAGATGTTCTTGATAGCCGCGGGGGAATGCGTGCACTTGCGTTGAGATTAACGAAATCAACTGAATGAATCTGCACCTGAAAACAAGATCTGTTATTTGTGTTCTAGAAAAGTGTAAACATAGTAGGTAAGCTTGTAGGTCCTTTCGATGGGCGCATCTATGGAACACCCACTTTATGCAACCAACCTGTATGCTCCCGAAGAAATAAGACACTATATGGCGTAGAGAGAGCTTCTCTCTGTCCCCGTAGCTATGAGGAGATGGGTGACAGTAGGCGAGGTGCACAGAGATGAACGAGAAAAGGGGCAACCATAGGCGCCCAGTGGCGGGTCCCGCGTTTTGAGATGACATGCTGTGGGAAAGCGCTTACCGATCATTTTAAATTGTGAGACTTCCCATCCGCAGCCTTCCTCAGCACAACGGTCAGCAAATCCACATATCACGCCTAACCTCATCGGTCTCCAACATATGCCTACTTCATTCCCTATCGAGATAATTCGCCTGTTCATCGAGGAATCGAGAGACTGGATGCCCACCCTCCTTCAGCTTGCCCTCGTGTCGAAGGACTGCATGGTCGAATCTCGAAAGTACACCTTCGAACGACTTGAGCTTGTCCAGTACGGTCAAAATCCAAGGATAAACTGCGACCGAATCAAGGAATTCCATCGTCTAGTGACAGCAAACATTGCCCTCGGGTCTCACGTTCGCCATCTCGATCTGGGGATGGAACTTGAGACGTTCAACTCGATAAACCCAAATATTTGCGCCGAAGAACTCCCCGCCATACTCCTCCTCCTTCCAGAACTCACGTCTCTCAGCATTACGTGCCATTTAATAGGCCCAGAAAGCGATCGCGACTGGAACACTTGGCCTTGCCAACTAAAAGCTTCCATTAGCCGGTGCTGCTCTTCCCCAACCATATCTTCACTCCATTTCTCCGACATACGCAATTTCCCTTGCGAAATCCTCACTTTCCCTCCAAATCTCAAGCACCTTTCTCTTATCCAGGTCGTTGGATCGGAAGGTGAATCGGAGCTGCCTGTGACTCAGACCCAGCGCTTGGAATCAGTATCAATTCTTGGGGAATGGTCCGTCGTGGCCAAATGTGTTCTCGCAAATCCGTCATTCATTTCCTGCCTAACGAAATTATACTGGTACATATTTGACCAAGAGGATATGGCGGTTCTCGGTCGCGTTGTTCGAGAGATCTCAGGATCATTGCAAGAACTCTCAGTTGAATTTTATCGCGGTTGCCCCCCTCTAGGTACGCCTTTTTCTAGTTTCCTGGCAGCTCTTGGAAAGTGTACTGATGCAATGGCGAGCAGGAAGCACAGTCACTCCTCTCCCACATTTGAAGAGACTGATTATCTCGTCTGAACTCAACATTAATCCCCTCTTCCAGATCCTTACAAATCATCGTAACTTCTACCAGGAGTTGGTGCAATCCCAGCACGAGTTGGAAGACCTGTTATTTACATTCGAGGTCTCGCCTCAGATTGATTCCGAAAACTTGACTATTAGGGGAGTTCAAAGTTGAACGCGGTTTTGACCGCGGTCGCGGTTTGCCAATGATCGCGGTTTGGGTGGCTGTGGGCTCGCGGAAATCGTCACGGCGTGACGAGCATAGATTAGATTTATGACATATATCCGTTCGTTCTTACCGTATACGCCCTACCATGCTTCCAAAGCCCCTTCACAGTACCTAGCTTCGGCAATATGCCCTCCAAGTGAATTGCGGAACATTGAATATGTCGATAATATGTGCGAAAGAATCTGGAAAGTGACCAGGGCGCGCGCCTGTCACATTCAGTCACAAATCCCACAGCCACCCAAACCGCGACCATTGGCAAACCGCGACCGCGGTTCAAACCGCGTTCAACTTTGAACTCCCCTATTATCCCGGATATTCAAATCCCACGGTGGGATTCGCTGGACGAACACATCTGCGGACTCAGGCGACCACCAACTCGGACTGTCATTCACTTCACAGTTCTTTGGCCTGCTCGTGGACTCGGAGGGATGTACCATGCCCCTGATGATTTGAAGGTTGCCTTCAAGAACAGGCTGATGCAAGAAGCACAAAACGCTCTACATCGAAGTGTGGAAGCGGGAAGGGTCACCGTCGTACTTGATGAAAGTAATGAAAGTAATTGACGCACTCGCTGTGTAATGGGTGGTCACTTCAAGTCGATACCAACACATGTAAGACCTTAGCTAGTGAGTTACTACCATCTTGCGCTTTCATTTAAAGAATGAGTCCCCAATTTTCACTCTCTGTCATCTATCCCCGAGTCTGACGCAATATCTATCCTCGCTTTTTACAAGCCTCGATGGGATGAAAAATATCAATTCGTACACTACTAACATCGCTACTTTCGCTTCCCCGCAGACTTGCCCTTTGCCGATATAGCCGCACCTGTTTTCTTCGGCTGTGCCGGTCGAGCTGCGGCTCCACCCTTTAGTTCGGCCAAGCAGGTTGCGAGAGAAGCCCGTTGTTATACCATTAGTGACTGGGGTATCGGATGATGTTCTGCCACTAGGCAGGGGAGGCAACTCGGGGTTCTCTGTGTTTCTGGCTCGGATGGGAAGGAGAATGGGGCCTCCCAGGCCCCAAGGGTGCTATTCTGGCTGAACAAGGTGCTGAAGCTTGAGCTATCACGTTACGGGGGAGCAGAATGGGATTGCTGGAGTGCAGAAGTGATGGTAGAATATTACTTTTAATTTCTTCGCCAACTCGTAGACTACTGGGGCCATAAACGGGCCATCGAGCGGGCGCTACTTAATTCGACGAATAAATGTCTCGTAATTCCGAATATATTTACTGTCACATGACTGGCCAAAACGCCAGCGATTTTTGATCGATTTCGCCGAGATGACCGAACGCGACCCTCCCGTCAAATGCCCACCAATTGATGCAGACCTTACATTCACACCGATCGACTCATCATCGGATTTTGTGATCGTAAGGTCAGCAACGGAGACTACGCCTTCCCTCCGCCACTCTTACGAACTGGCTTCACTTTGGGATCCTTCTTCGAGCCTGAAGGTTTCTGTCCCTTCGGAGTCGGTGCTGATTTGCCATTCTTCTGGGGCTTGGGGATATTTCTGCTGTGTGGCCGTGGTTGAAGCCCAGACGGGATGAATGGTATTACGGGTGCAAGGGGTGGAGGAGGTGGGAACGCCCACTATATACTACGCATTAACACCCATACGTATGTATCCTATGATACCCGAGTACTGAACACTCACGGACTCTCTGAGCTTGGGATACCACTTGAGCGGGTTAAATTTCTGGGAGATAAGTTCAATCTCAATAACGAAGATATGAAGCCAAATCAGGCGGTGCACGTACCGCCCATATTGGTGACTGTACCGCTGATGCTACACCATACTGTTCAAGCGCACATTATGAGCCTTAATCAAGTTCGCAAAAAAAAGAGTGAGCAATACGAACGGGAAGGTACTTCGTGTACCAGTTATAATTATATATTTTGCCAGAGGTGTCAACAGTGAGTTTTGGCCTGTCGGCGGGAAGGGGGATGGCGAAGGCCGATAGAGAGCAACCAAGTGCAATCG
Source organism: Ephemerocybe angulata (assembly GCA_013368325.1). Lineage (NCBI taxonomy): Eukaryota > Fungi > Basidiomycota > Agaricomycetes > Agaricales > Psathyrellaceae > Ephemerocybe > Ephemerocybe angulata. The sequence continues at coordinate 42,974 of JAACJK010000018.1, forward strand.
CGAAGAGAAAGAAAAGTCGATAGATCTGCATCCTGTGTAATTGGGGTTTCGTTTGGTGGATTGGGTCCAACTCTCTGAGCTTGGAGACTAGTATGGACAGACCAGCTGCCAGTGTGTTGGAGTGGATGTGAACTGATATTTATGTGTTCGAATTTTGTGGGTACGTAGTAGGCGGTTGTGTGCACAGTTTCTGCGAGCGCATCACTGGCTACTTACCATGTCTCGATCTTCGTGGGTACACTGTGTGCCGAACTGTGTTTGCATGACAAGAAAGAATTAGGCGCCCACAGGCTGAGACATTGGCAACATATCGTGGGAATGGTTACAATCGTTATGAGACTCGATCTCCTTCCTCAGCTCAAACACAACCATCACCACCATCATCACCCGTCCACACTTCACTCCTACCCTCAGCGGTCTTCAAAAGATGCCCAGTTCAATCCCAATCGAGATTATCTACCTGTTCATCGAGGCATCGAGGGACTGGATGCCCACCCTCCTTCAGTTCGCCCTAGTTTCGAAGGAATGCATGGTTGAATCTCGAAAGTACGCCTTCGAACGAGTTAAACTAGGCCAAAGCCTTCCGTCTCCAGATTTCAACTGCCGCCAAATCAAGAAACTGCATGCTCTTATGACGGCAAACATTGCCCTTGGGACATACATTCGCCATCTCGATCTCGGGATGGAGTCCATCTGCATAGACGACAACCATGGCTTACATGAGCTCTCTGCCATCCTCCTCCGACTTCCAGCACTCGCCTCTCTTAGCTTTTCTTCTGGTGAATGGTGCCGCAGATACCGATGTCAATACGACTGGAACGGTTGGCCTAGCCCCTTAAAAGCATCCATCGAGCGGTGCTGCTCGTCCCCAACGATAACTACACTCCATTTTGCCGACATTGTCAACTTCCCTGACGGTCTCCTAACTTTGTCCCCAAATCTCGAAGTCCTTATCCTTGAACAGATCGGTGGAGTGGCAGAAAGTCCAGATGAACTGCGGAGGCCCGTAACGCAAAGAACGCAAAGACAGAGCTTGAAAACACTATCAATTGCTGGTGGATGGTCTGTTGCCAGTTGCGTCCTCGTAGCTCCCCAATCATTTTCCTCCATAACAAAGCTACACTGGGACCTATCAGAGCCAGAGGAAGTATTCGCCCTCGATCGCGTTGCTTGGGAGATTCCAAGGTCGTTGCAAGAACTGTCGATTCAGTTTTCTTTTTGTTTCCAGGTTATCCCTTCAGGTACGGTCTATTGTAGCAGTGCCCTAAGTGTGTACTGATGTGATTGTCCGCAGAAGGCAGCTTGGGAGGTCTCCCACAAGTGAAAAAATTGGTCGTGACGTCCTATTTCATAGACATCGAGGACCCCGATTTCCCAGCAACCAGTATCCGACAACCGCCGCCCGCTCATCTCTTCTTGGCCGGGCAGTTGCTGCAATCGCAACGCGAGTTAGAAGTCTTCCTATTCAAATGCACAGTCTGTCCTCCTGAGATTGATATCGGTACTACGGGGCTTGCTATTCCCCCCGACATCCAACCGCGTTGCGATGGGTGGAAGTTGCTGGACGAGCTACTGTCCGGACTCAGGAAACCACCAACGATCATATTCCACTTTACGGCTTTCTGGATCCCCCTTCCTTCCAGTCGAGTCCATGTGACTCACGATTTGAAGGCCGCCTTCAAGGACTGGCTGATGCAAGAAGCAGAAAACGTCCTATGCCAAAGTATGGAAGCGGGAGCGCTCACCATTGTGCTCGACGAGACGACGAGATATCTTAATGAGAACTGGGAAGTGTTGTCCACATTGTGGGGGTAGATGCATCTATGCTTCCAGGAGCGCGCTTCATACACACGGTGGATAATATTGGGCGACGCTCACTGTAGGTTGAACTGAACCAATTTGTCTTAATAATCCCTAATCCGTGCCCTGTACACAAAGTTGCTCGAGACTTCCCTTGTGTTGGACCAGGAGGCCGGGGTGCAGATTCCAGTGCTTATTGTCTCCTTCAGCGGATGATCGTAGTATCAATGCGTCCCGATTTCACCTTTAGTTTCAAGTATCGTGTTCATGCCAACTATGACATCAGATTAGTCTTCGTTTCGCTCGTTATTGACACAACTTTGAATTGAAATAAGCGCCGGCAGGTAGAGTTTCTGGTAAACCCGCTCCCAGGGTACCTCGCCGTCAGGAAACTAGCGGGGGCCTTCTCTTTAGAAAGTAGGTATGGATCATTAATCAACACTAGCCACTAAGGAAGTATATCACACATATATATATTGTATCAGATTCAATATTCATTGGAGGAGGACTTGAACGACGAGTCGGCTCGTGGGAAAGCGACGCGACAACCCGATCGAGGTGTGGCTAACCTTTCTCCTACCTTCATCCACACCGACTCATCCAACACCCTATTCAACAATGGGGTCTACCCTCCCTCTTGAGCTCATCTACCTTTGCATCAAAGCATCCAGTGACTCCTTCGCAGCACTTCGCCAACTATCTCTAGTTTCGAAAGAGTGTGCGTCCGAAACCCGGAAGTACGTATTCAAGGACGTCAAGCTGGATCGACGGGGCAGGGATGTAGATCTGTATCCTCATCGCATTCGAGCATTCCTTGATCTCCTCTCGGCCAACGGAGGATTGGCATCCTACATCCGCAGCCTACTCGTTAAACTTGAGCCCTCGACCTATGCAGCGACGGAAGTCTACACCCATGACCTACCAGCGATACTAGACCTACTCACAGACCTCACGACACTCCAGCTAAACAGCGCTGCTACCCTCCCTAACCATGGCGCTGACTGGGACACATTGCCTGATCAACTAAGGTCGTCCATCACCCGGCGCTGCTCCGCTCTAAGCATCACCAATCTGGCTTTCGGTGACCTCAAGAACTTCCCGCAGACCCTGCTCCCTTCGGCCTCCAGACTCACGCACCTCTCCCTCCTGCGGGTCCGTGGCCCAGCGGGGGCTCAGAGTGTGTCGACAACGCAGGATGTAGTAGGCCGCTTGGGACAACCCTTAGATGTAAGCCCGCCGTCAATTGGGCACACTGAGGTCGCACGAGTAACAGGACCAAGGGGTAGTCGTTAGAGCAGAACGGGTACTACGAGTTTACAGGGGGCAGAGCATGATTGCTCTGGGTATACTACGCGTGGCTACGATGTGGTACTGTACAGTTTATGGGAGCAATGTAAAAGCATCAACTCCGAAAGCAAAAGGTCGGAACACGAACGGGCCGCGTGGTAAGCTGGGCGCCAGCCTTACACCCCTCCCCACCCAAAAACCTTGTCACCACCCCGGAGCAGCGCTAGCCAGTCAAGCAATGGTGGGGCCTTGGGCAGCAAAAGAATGTCTAGCTGTAGCAAAAACACACGTAGTGACGGAAAAAAAAACATGGCCACGAAGCAAAATAAAATCAAAACAAAACAAAAACCAAATTCAAATCACCTCAGTCGCTTTCCTCATCCGTATCGTCATCTCGGGGGTCTCCTTCCCTATACGTCGGGTGGACATAGTCGTCTTCTATGCCCATGCTGAAGACAGCACTGGCAAGCATACGCGAGTCCGGTTGGTCTTCACCACCAAGTTCAAAGCGGGGTGAGGACGAGGCGAAGGCGACCACCGAGCGAGGCTCCTGCTTGACGATGGATGGAGCAACATAGTCCCGACCTGGAGAGATCCCCTTCGATGGGTCACCAGGACAGGTCCTTCCAATGTGCTTGGTCCACCCGTAGTCGGTAGGTAACTTCCGGCACCTCCAGCATCCTCCGTTCTGCGAAATGAATTCGCGCTCAGCGTCGGTGAGTGGGGCAGGGACGGGGGAGGAGGAAGATCCCGGATTAAAGCTGGGGACGTAAGGCGGGGCCCCTGGGGCAGGGGTAGGGACAGCAGAGCGCTCTGAGCGTGTCGAAGGTCGTCCAGACCCATCGGCGAGGAGACTATCCCACTGCATGGACATGAGGGAGGCGAGATCGTCAAACGAGGTGCTCTCGAGGTTGAAGTCAGGGAGAGCCATTATGCGAAGGAGGAGTTGGGGATGGGAGTGGAAGAGGAGGTGGTACTTGTACGTCTTGCCATCGACTTCCTTCTCGGTGACCACGTTGCGAGCTTCAGCAAGTGCTGCTGCGTAATCGGCGAAGTGGGAGCGTCCCTGAGAGCACAAGTAAAACGTACGTAGGGAGATCATCTTCTGAGCCTTGGGGATGAACCTCTTCTCCAACTTCGATACAAACAGCTCGTACGTCTCGAGCTTCAAACATTCTGCCCTGGATGCCGCCCACCACGCTGCTGTAGTCGGCTCATGGAGCTGGGTGCCGGCGATGCGGATCTTCATCTTCGGTTCAAGGGTAACAGCCTTATCAGGCTTGGAGTTGGTCGCCTCGTAGATGGCAAAGTTGTCCTCGACTTGAGCCAACCATAGCTTGAGCGACGTGCCGTTCAACGGCCCAGTAAACACGGGCGTGATCTTCGATGCCATAGTGGCGGTGGCGAGCGTGATCGATGATGATGTGCTGAGTGATCTCGGGGTAAGGGGATGAGAGGCAATGTACTCGGGTAAGGGGATGCGGCGGGGACGTTTGGATGATGCTGAAGGGGGTCCGTGATATGCGGGGATTTCGAAATCGGACTCGTCCGAGTCAGGGTCGTCCGAACGGGAATCGTCTCCAAGACCCTTGCGAGGGCGGCGGCGTAATGTGAGATCCTGCGCTACCAAAATGGGAAGTCCAAGAGAGCTAGCCGAGTGACGAGTGAAGCGAGGTGCGGGGGAGGCGTCCACGGTGTCGATGGGAGCGCGATAAGACTGAATATGGCAAAAGAGCGAAAAAGGGAAAGGCCGATGTTAAAAAAAAAGTGTAAGCCCGCCGTCAATTGGGCACACTGAGGTCGCACGAGTAACAGGACCAAGGGGTAGTCGTTAGAGCAGAACGGGTACTACGAGTTTACAGGGGGCAGAGCATGATTGCTCTGGGTATACTACGCGTGGCTACGATGTGGTACTGTACAGTTTATGGGAGCAATGTAAAAGCATCAACTCCGAAAGCAAAAGGTCGGAACACGAACGGGCCGCGTGGTAAGCTGGGCGCCAGCCTTACATTAGAGTCGTTCAGCGTCAACGATTCGACGTGGATCGCGGCCAATTGTATCTTCGCCAACCCAGGCCCGATACCCAGCTTGAGAAAACTGACCTGGACCATCCCCGACCAGCGCGACCTGGACACCCTGTTGTACGTTCTCCGCAAGTGTGGCGCGTCGCTAAAAGAACTGGACCTCAGCTTCCAGCTTCCTTTTGTAGATCCCAATTTAAACCGTAAGTATACCCGTTCGCTGCACGGTATTCAACGAATCATGCAGGCTAATAAGATCCTTTACCCATTATGTGCTGAAAGATATGATTAATGCCCTGCACATTGGCGCCGGCATGGTCGACCTTCCTCAGCTGCAACTCATGTCCCTGTCATCCGAGACCCTCCTCAGCGAAATCGATTTTGACACCACCGCCGGCCTGGGGAGCCACCTGCGCCTCTTCGTCGCCATCCTGCGAACGCAGCGTCTCCTCCCCGTGCTCAAGCTCACCATCAAACTGTGGAACCCAGAATTCATGACCGGTACCAGAGCCTCACAGATCCTGCGGGACCGAGCGGACTGGAAGGCATTGGACGCGCACCTGATCTCCGCGCACCCGGCGCCGCTGTTCACCAAGCTTTATTTCACCGTCATATGGTTGGGTGCGGGGTCAATCAACACGCTGTCCCCCTCCCAGGTCGAGAAGAGAGATGCATTTAGTCAGCAGCTGCTGCAAGAAACATATGAGCTCCTGTCCGAAAGTTACAGGGCAAACAAGTTTACGGTTTCCATGGAGCAATTCGCCTTATCCCGGAGTGGCGTACACAGGAATCCCCAATCTTGAATCCCATCCATTTTCCTATTTACTCAGCTACCCGGGTCTGACCACTATTCGGGGGTTCTGCGCACAGTTGAATGGCGTCCTCGGCAGAACTCACTCTCTATTATCGAACGATTGTTGGCTACCCTACCTTTCCCTGCTTCTGGAAGTCACGCTTCTATACCTGTGCATTGCTGGCAATTATTTGCGCGGATTACTTCTGCAAGGCTCTTGTTCTGTACAGCTCTACGTCTACACTTCTCGAAAGTTGAAACAGAGCTCGCGCGGGCGCTTCACGTCGAACCATCAACCAGTTGCCACTGATGACACACAACAGCGCGGCCGTTAAGCCCAAGGGCCCAGCACAACCTAAATCCTTCAACCTAGAGGTAGATTTGGTAGATATGAAGGGAAAGGTCGTCATTGTCACTGGAGGGAAGTGAGTAGCATCTGCTTTGCAAAGTCTGAGTCAGATATTTATCTGGCTTATCGCAGCAAAGGCATTGGCTTCGAAGCAGTCAGACACCTTCTCCGTGCGGGGACCGCGAAAGTATACCTCGGTGCGCGCAGCGAGGAGAGAGCTCGAGAGGCCATTAAGGCGCTGCACGACGAGGGCTTTGGGCAAGGGGGGAAGTCTGAAGTCATCTGGCTGAAACTCGATTTGAGCGATCCAAGGGAGGTCAAGAAAGCTGCAGAGGCGTTCCTGGAGAAGGAAGGAAGGTTGGATGTTCTGAGTAAGTGCTATTCTCGCTCGCACTTCTGATCAGGGAGCCTTATATTCACCTGCATAGTCAACAACGCGGCAGAGTGAGTGGTATAAAAAGCAACCCTATGCTCATTAGATGTCCATTTCTAACACTAGCGCAGCCTGTCATCTTCCGATATTGGGAAGGATGGCATTTCGTCCAGGCACATTGTGAAGTTGGTTTTTCCTTTGGAAATGCCCGGACTACGCAAGGCTGATTCAGCCAACACTTCACAGTTACATTAGTCCTTATGTTCTCACTCAAACGCTTCTCCCACTTCTGAAGAAGGCTGCACAAGAAGCTCAGTCTGATGTTCGGATTGTCAACGTACGTAAGTCTCTATAGCTTGGACGGAAATGTGTATACTCACGCCTTATTATCGGACCTTTCTGAGCAGGTAGTATCTAACCTCTATGCAATCGTGCCGACGCCTGTGAAGTTTAACAAGCCCGAAGATTTCAACATTAGGTACCCGTACCGTCCATTCCCAAACGCCCATCGATATGGTACGTATATCACTTGGCTTCTTTATCCAAGGAAGATATCCTTATTTTTTTGGTATGGTCAGGGCATACGAAACTTGCCATGATTCTCTGGTCCCGCCAACTTCAATCGCAACTCGTTGCATCCGAATCCCTCCCAAATGGCATAACAGTCCTCACACTCCACCCAGGTGCCGTCGACACATTCTCAAATCGCGCACCACCTATTCTTAGAGGCCTCGCAAAGTACGCCGTCAGCCTTTTTGCAGTAGAACCGGAAATGGGGGCGTACACGTCCGTGTTTGCGGCTGCCTCTAAGAAGATTCGAGAAGAGCATGAAATGTACCAGGTGGATGGAGGCGTCTATCTTGTCAGCAAGCCAGTTCCAGGAACCAGGGATGAGCTGAATGCGAATGCCAAAGACGATAAGTTGAAGGAGAATTTGATCAAGATTACGGAGGAGTTCTTGAAGAGGATTGGCTTGTGACCTCACCGGTGTCCCTGTGTTCGTCCTAGTTAGGCTCAGCACGCATTTGAGCAGAAATGCTACTATATGAAACCATATGGCCACTTTGCGATATTTCGGCTCCCGTTTGGATACTAGCTAGGCAAACCTCTATAAGCCTCGGGTAGTCACGACCCCCATGTCTTCATGGTCATCTCGTGGTCCAATTGTGCAATTTGCTTAAGTGACACTATCTGGGATGTTGCTTCACAAAGTGGAAATGTGCCATATTACTCAGGTAGTATAACGCCACGGTGTAAGGTCCTGGCTGTGGGCTAGTCTGGTCAGGCCAAGCCCCTTTAAATCTGGAATAAGCGCCGAGATAACTCTAGCGCCCAGCACCATGTGGAGCGCACGTGGTTTCGATCACAAATCCGAAAGGGATCCATTGATTCGGTTATTTATTTCGAGTCATTCTCTCGTACAACTTCCATCCATTTCCCCAACATACCCTAGGGGCGTATCCTTCTACTCTTAATCCTATCAAGAAGGATTGGCTCGCAATCAGCTGAAGGAATTCAATCAGCGGACAAACGAGAAGCAACCGGTCCAGTGATCTGACGGCGGACGCGGAATATACTTTACACAGCTCAATCCTTCACTAACTCGACCTCCCATCTTCTACGCCATGGCCACTACTCCTGAGCTCACTGCAAGCGAAACTGAGACTCAAACCCCCTCGAGCCCGTCGTCAATAGGGTCGTACTCGCCGCCTAGAACGCCTCCAAACCTCCACCAGAACTCGATTGATCCTTCTGCAAAATGGCTGGTGCAGAAGTACGGTGGGACGAGTGTTGGGAAGTTTGCAGTCAAGATCGCGAGGGATATCGTTTCGTGAGTATACAGCGATCGTCATTCCTCTTATCGAGCTAAATTTTTCTCGTCACTACAAGCAACTACCTCGACGACCATAAACTTGCGATCGTGTGCTCCGCGCGATCAGGTTCTACCAAGGCTTTGGGAACCACCTCTCTTCTAATCAAGGCCTCTGCAGAGGCTCTCCAGCGCCAACCAAAGGCCTCCTCCAAATCCTCGTCGGGCACGAACAAGGCGTTGAACGGTATCGAGACCCCTGCGACGCCAGGGACCGGCGCCAATACTCCGATACATTACCGAGGATTGTTCGGCCGAACGTACGGCTACGGCTCCGATGGTTCTCAGTCCCCGCCAACAGCTCCCCGGAGTCGGTCGTCGAGCTCTTCCTCGCCCAAGGGCAACGGGTCGGGTCTCTTCGGATTCACTCCTATCAATGGGAGCAGCGGAAAGCAACAGGCGCTGCCGGCGTTCCACTCGACTGTCGATGTCATCAAGGAGGAGCACTTCAAGGCTGCGAGAGCATCCATCGAGGACCCTGAGATCCTCGCAGAGTTGGAGGAGGAGATTGATAGGGATTGTGAATGGTTGAGGAGTTTCCTGTACGCCGCGAAGGTGAGTCGGTCTCGAAACCCCATGCTTCGCAGTGGCTGACAAGATTGTGTGGTTAGATCATCGACGAAATCTCGCTTCGCTCGAAGGATAACATTATTGGTCTCGGCGAAAAGCTGGCGTGCAAGCTCATGGCTGCCATCCTTCGAGACCAAGGTATCGACGCAGAGTATGTTTCGCTGGACGACATCCTCCCCGAGTCTCTCGCGACGGACGACTTCGAAACCACCGCCGACAAGGCCCTTGGCCAAGACTTCTACGACACAGTGGCCAAAGCCATCGCAGAACGTATAGAGCAATGCGGCCGTCGTGTACCCGTCGTGACTGGCTTCTTCGGCCCAGTACCAGGCTCCCTCCTTTCTCAAATCGGACGTGGCTACACTGACCTCTGCTCTGCCCTTCTCGCTGCTGGTCTCGAGGCGTCCGAACTCCAGATCTGGAAGGAAGTGGACGGTATTTTCACAGCAGACCCGAGGAAGGTCCCCACCGCCCGACTCATCCCAGTCATCAGCCCCGACGAAGCAGCCGAGCTGACCTACTATGGCAGCGAAGTCGTACACCCCTTCGTCATGGAGCAAGCCATTCGGAGGAAGATCCCCATCCGCATCAAGAACGTCGAGAACCCCACGGGCGGAGGAACCGTCATCAGCCCCGACCCCGACGTAGAGCCCGACCACTCCGCTTCGCTCATCGACCCGCTGCATCTCGGAAAGGCCGACGCATCTGTTACCGTCACCGATACCCACACCACCACAGTGACGGCGACGCAGAAGGGTCACACGTCCTCCATGTCGTCATCCACCTCCTCCTCGTCCGCCCTCCTCTCCGCGGCAGCGGCCTCGTCGAACCCCTACTCCTTCTCAGACGACCCGAACAGGCGCAGACTCCCCACCGCGGTCACGATCAAGGAGAACATCATGGTTATCAACGTGCACTCGAACCGCAAGAGCGTCTCGCACGGTTTCCTCGCAGGTATCTTTGGAACGCTCGACCGCTTCGGCGTCGTCGTTGACCTCATCGCGACGTCCGAGGTGCACGTTACGATGGCTATCGCGGACGCGCTGAGCAAGCGCGTCGTGGACCGGCTCCTGAACGAGCTGCGGCGCTCCGGCACTGTCTCTGTGCACAGGGACATGACTATCCTCTCCCTCGTCGGAAAGCAGATGCGCAACATGGTTGGAATCTCCGGGAAGATGTTCACGACGCTTGCGGACGGGAATGTGAACATTGAGATGATCAGCCAGGGCGCCAGTGAGATTAACATTTCGTGTGTTATTGACGCGAGGGACGCTATCAAGGCTTTGAACTTGATTCACCAGAGCTGTCTGATGATCAAGCCTGAGGGTACGAGAGGTAGAGGTGAGTTGAATCTTCTTCTTACCCTTCAGCCTTGTACTGATGAACCTGCAGTTGGCCCTTGGTTATTCTAAGTGGATCAGTCAAAACGGAATTCATGTATCAAAAATATCGTCGATATACCACCATAGAGCTGTACCTTCTATCTGACATTGCCTTATCATACACATACCGGCGGGAAAGCCAAGCGGTGAACACCGAAAGGAACCAGGGCAACACCCACAAGTTACAGCCCAATGTCCTTCAAGGATTTTTCCGTGATCTGTATCAGCTCCTCCTTCAACGGCCCATCCTTCGCCGTCGCCGTAGGGGCACACAGTGTTCACTGCGGAGGCGAAGCAGATGCAGGACGAGAGCGGTACCAGGCAGATGGAGGGGTGTATTTGACGGATCGGCCGGTGGCAGGGACGAGGGTGGAGATTGGGCCTAACTCAGGCTTCCACGCAACCAAGCTCATAAGGAACCTTACAAATCCTTAAAGGTACGACGGTGCTTGGCTCGAGAAAGTGTCGACCGTGCCTGGGTGGAGGGAGATGGCCGTGATGATTCCGTTTGGTGGCGAGTCGGAGGCGGCTAGCTGAGATTGGAGGTGGCGCGACCAGAGGACCATTACGAGCTTCGAGTTGCCTGTCGGATGTCGGAGCGTCAGTGGGTTTGGTTGGGGCCGTGAACGCGTGAACTGTTACGCATGAATGAACAGGTGCCTGACCGTGGCAAAGCCTATGCGGCGACTACATTCAAAGGGCTCGTTAGATACGGGGCAAAATTGGCTTGGCTGCAGTGACAAGCACATCCCCTCCAACTCAACAAGGTCCTTCTCCACATCAAACGCGGTATTGACAACCGTAGGTTTCAACGTCCCCGCCATATGGTCTGAATCTGCAACGCACCGTGGTGGGATACACGAGTCGGTAAAATGTAAGTAAGTATACGCGATCGTAGGCCTTCCTTGGAAGTACTTGGAATCCGAGTTTTCTTACCCTCATTCATATGCCCTTGCCACCAATGCACCATGAGGCAAAAGCAAGCTCAAGCTCCTTGAAACAAGCCTCCGGCGCTAAACAATCGACGGTCTTACGAAAACGCCAAGGTTAACCTTCTCCCCGAGGGCCGAGAACCACCGTATGTATTCATTCCCTCCACGCGATTGTTACCTTCAAGGATACCGACCCTTCGTCGTCTCCAGAAGGAGCTCGTCTTCCCGCAGAGTGATTTCCCCCCTCAAGATAGCAGGGGTCGGAGGAATCGCACATGCGGCAGCACCCTATCCGGATCCCTAAAAGTCCAACAAAAAACACGTATAACATTCGAAAGCGTGTACAAAAACAGACAGAACATGACCAGAAAGCGAATCCGAAAACCGTACTGTAAAAACATAGGTACTTATTCATTAACTAACAACAGACGACGTAGAACGCGAAATAAGAGTGGTATGAGTAATTTTGAACAAGACTTTTTGCTTGAGTTGATTTGATCTATGGATATGAAACTGAAGAGGAGAAGGAGGAGGAGGAGAAAGGAAGAATGAAAGCGAGCTTGGACAGACATGTACACCAAAACCAGGGTAACTAAACCGACGAGCGAACGGGAAATGGAGAGAAAGACATGAACCCATGCAGCAGGGAGCAAGCATGAGAAAGCGGGGCATAAAGGTCATGAGAGGATGAAGAAACAGAATCCGAAGAAAAGAGAACGAGAACAGCGAAACGGAAAGAAGAGACCGAGAAAGCAGAACAGGGCATCGAAAACGAGAAAGAAAACGAAAACACGGCAGAGCGAATGGACAAACAGACGGGCATCTCAAAACACGAAAACTTGTGGCAAAACAGCGGGACATTTCTCCTCCCCCTCCCTCTTCCATTTTCTTCCTCCTCTCTCCACGCTTCATTCCCAACTACAACCCAGCCAACCTCTGCGCAAGCGCCTTCACAAGATCAGCCTCAACCCCAAACTCCCTCGCAAGATCCACAAACGACGGCGTCACCCCACCAAGCCCCACACCCACACCCTCCCCACGCACACCCACGCCGACACACTCCCCCCTCCCAAAATCAACAGGCGTCCTAACCTCCCCCTCACTCACACCCCCATCCGATCCTCCCTCAAATCCAAACATCCCCTCTCCACCCTCCGCCTCCGCCTCCCTCTCAACTTCAGGCACATCAACACCCACCTCCTCCAACACCTCCCTAAACCTCCTGGCCTGCTCAGCAGTAAAGACTACCGCACGCACATCAGCATTTACCCAAAAGTAGGAAGAGCAAGAAGAAAACGCACCTCGGCATCCCAGAGCAGCCTCCGCAAGCTCACACACAAGCTCACCCCTATGCTCATCCTCAAACTTGCCCCCCTTCCTCGCCCTCTCAACACGCGCAACAAGCTCCCTAATCCCCACACACGCAAGATCTACACACCAAAACATCATCATTAGCACAGGTTCACATATAACCCCAAGTCCACGCCGACGACGTACCAAACAACTTATCCCGCACCCCACCAGCCCAAAACGCCCGACTCTCATTATCTCCAGGGAACTTGGACAACAAGCTCACAAGCGAATGGAACGGCAACACAGGAACCTTCAAGAAATGCGACTACAACAACCAAGTCAACATCACCCCACCTCGTTTCAAACAAGTGAAAAGAACGTACGTCGGGAGACTGGATAAGATGCCTAAGCGAGTTAACCTCGCCCTCAGACAACAAACCACCCTCAAATCCCCTCCCCTCTCCAACCACAACCGGCCTCGAACCCTCAAACCTCCCCCTCCAATGCGGGAACAACTACACAAAACCACAATCAGCCATCCATCACCTACTCCAAAACCAAAAGATAAAAACCAGAAGAAAGAAAAACGTACATTAGCCATCAACTCCTCCTGACAACTCCTCGTAACAGTAACACCTCTCGCCCTCTTCCCCCTCCCGAGCACACTCCCCCTCTCCCTCCTCCCCCCAACCCCGCCCGTCTCCCCCCTCAAAATCGCCCCCGCAACACCCACATCCCCCACCTCCACATACGCATGACTCATCGTCTTCCCCTTCCCATCCAACAGCACATGCACCCTCTCCACAGGCTGCTGCAACCACACCGCAATCTGCCTGGGCGTAATATCCTACACCATCCCAATATCCATCAGCACACAATCGAACACGCGTTATAGATAGAAAAAACTTACCCAAGGCACATTATCAATCCTCAAAACCGCATTCTGCACAGGGCGCTGCACCTCCAACCGAGGCGTACTAGCCCTAACCTCCTCAAAATCAAACTCAAACGCCCCCTCCAACATCCCCTCCTCCCCAAACACCCCCTTCCCTCCCTCTCCCTCCTCCTTCTCTCCACTCTCTCGCTTCACCCCGCCCTCCACTCCACCAACCTTCCTCGCAACACTAACCAACCTAAAATCCGCAACCTTCCTCGCACACACCGCACACTGCATATCCTTCTCCCCCACAATATTCAACGCACTCGTCAAACACCCCGAACACAGCGGGTGCCCGCACGGCTGCAACACCGCCAGACTCGCGGGGTGCGACGCCAGACACACCGAGCAGTCCGTCGGGCTGTCCGCAGGCGGCGCACCAGGGGACATAGCAGAGGCGACGGAAGTGGTGGCAGACGCGGGAGAGGGAGTGGGCATAGCAGGGACGGGCATAGCAAGAGCAGGGACGGGCATCGCAAGAGCAGGCGCAGGCATCGCAATGGGCATCGCAGGCGCAAACGGGTTCAACCCCGGCGGCATAGGCCTATACGCCCTCGCAGGAGGGGGAAGAACGTGCTGCTGATGCTGATGCTGCATCGGCGGCGGCTGAGGCAACGGCACAAACGCCGGCTTGGGCATATAGCCTTGCCCGAACATCGAATCGTTAAACTGCCCGGCCGAGGGATAGGTGGTAAAGTTCATCGTCGTCGCCTGCGTGGCAGTAGAGTGGAAGTGGTGCTCCGCGCTCTCCGAGATCGTGTTCAGGACGTGTCCTCCGCCATATCCCGATGGCGCGTCGAAGAAGGGGTCGGAGAACCCGTTCGCGGTGTTGTTGTTGTACGAGGAGAAGGGGGATCTGGAGTTCGAGTTCGAGTTGTTGTTGGAGTTCGCGTCCCGCCCGGAAGAAGAGTAGCCAAAGATATTGGCGGTATGGCTCTGCAAGTCCAGCGAGAACGATTCATCATACAGATCATCCGCATTCTGCGTCTCGTTCCCGTTTTCGTATTCATAGTCGTGCTCGTTGATATTGAACAGATCAAGCGAGGCGTCGTGGTTCAGGTTATAGTTCATGCTCGTGCTCCCCCTCGGGACGTTGTTCGACAACATCGGGACCTAAGCAAGTCAAACCAAGTCAGTCAAAGTATCCCGGAAGCGCGATGGTGATCATAAGCATTTGAAACGACACGCACCGCACCAAAAGGCTCCCGCCTACGCGGCTGCGCAGGCTCCGTCCTGCTCCCCTTCAGCTTCAACTCACTCTCCAGCGCACGATTCGGCGGCGGCGTCGACATGATGTTGCTGCTCACAGCTCCCAGCGCCTTGCGCGTGCGCACAGGAGAGCACATCGACATATTCATATTAGACGACATCATCAGGGGCATCGTCGCGTTCGCCCTGCGCGCGGCGATGGGCGAGACGTCCGGGGCCTGGTTCTCGATCATGGAGGAGTGCGAGTGCGAGTGCGAGTGGGCACGCGGGCGGGCGGGTGTGGAGGTGCTTTGGCTTTGGGCGCGGCGGTGGTAGGACATGAAAGGCGGGGGGAGGAGGGCTGGATAGATCAATATCAGCATGTGGATGGATCAGATTATGTTGGGATGGAGGGTGGTTGTGAAAGGAGACTTACATTCGTCCGTCGCAGAGAAGAAGCTGGAATCGTTCCCGATATCAGAGCTTGTCTTGTCACTGGCTATATGCACCCATCAGCACCCATTTCTCCAATCCGTCAAGGCGAGGGCACCAGAAACGCACCTTCGTCGTCCCCAAAGAGGGATCCATCATGCCCGCCATTCTCCTTCGACGACACTGAAACCTTGATCCCATGCTGACTCGCCCTAGCACGCCAGTTCTGCGCCAGGTCCGCGAGGCTCGCTGCGTCCTTATCTCCAAGGCTGTCGGCGCTCACGTTGCCTCCCAGGCGTTTGCGCGCGAGGAAGGAGACGTTGTTCACACTGACGTTATTGGCGTTGTCGCTGCTTCTACTACCGGCTTTGTCGCTCTGAGCGTTGGCGTTGTTGAGGCTGTTATTAGCGTTGGAGCTGTCGGGCGTCGTAAGCGTCGAAGAGTCGCTGCTCGATCTAAGGCTGAGCGGGGTGTAGGGCGAGCCGGGCGAGCGGTGGTGCCGCGAGGACGAAGACGAGGAGGACATGCTCAGGCTCGAGGTTGCGCTCGCCGTCCTCGGCTGCTGCAGGCGAGGCAGGCGTTGGGGCGTCACTGGGTGGCCTTTGGACATTAAGCTCGAATGCAAGTTGGTCGAGCGGGGTATGGCGGGCGACGAGGGCACTGAGTGCGAGACGAAGGGCGGGTGGCTGCTCATCGTTGCGGGGGTCTTGGGTATTGGTCCTGGTCCTGGTCGTTGGGTGGTGGGTCTTGGGCGTGGTCGGTGGGCGTGGGCGGTGAGGTCGACGACGAACGAGCCGGTCGTTGACGAAGGAAATGATGTTGTGACAAGTGGTTGAAACTGTGACAACGTTTCTGGGGTTTCCTAAAACGCGCTCCACGTGCGGATGGGGATCAATGTGACCGCGTCGCGCACGTGAATGCTCCCGACGCGGTCTGGGGATAGGGGTTTTTGGGGATGGAGGGGTTGGGCGGTAGGTGCGTTGTTTGGGCTCTTATATACACTCCAGAGAGCGATAGTGCTACTTAAAGGTAGAGGAATGAGTCAGTGGGAATATAGGGTCTGCCTGCGCGAACCAATTCGTGACTGCACAGAGCAAGAGACTTGCTGTTAACTCCGACGCTGCAGAGTCAGTGCAGACTGGCTGCAGACGCTGTCACGCAAATCCCTGCACAATCCCTGCATACCGTTTGCTCTGAAATGTACGAGACCTTATGGAGCCTTGGGCGCTCGGTGACTCATAATCATGCAGCCGCAGGCCGTGGCACGACCCAACGCTGCGCTACCGGGTCACGAAGTTAATCAAGTTAAGCAGAGCGATATGCTGGCTCATTCAAATCCCACAAGCCATATCAGATTTTAACGCACACGCTTCCCCTTCTGCGAGAGCCTCATCACCCAATACCACCCTTAATCTACTCGTGGTTGTTCGTCGGCGTACCTGGGGAAGCACACCCAAAATATCGATTAGGTTGTACTTACATACCCCCGCGCATCATGCTCGGCCGCTCAAAATCTCTGACACAGTCTGATCCTACCTTCAATAAACAAGGACCCTGGACTTAACGCGGCACACCCTCACATCGTCCGTTTGCAGCCGTAAGTTCTTACTTAGTTGCTGCTCACTCTAAAGTTGTTTGGCTCTATTTGTAGCACACTTGTCGGTCCCGTTTTGGGAACAATGCTTGGGGCCTTCGCGTGGACTTGCGACTTGTGCTGGGAAGCATGGAAGAAATCTGAGGATGCGCAGCATGATACCCTCTATGCACTCGAAAGAGCATCCCTACTATACGGAGTTGCTCTGCGACAGTTGCTACATAGTATGTCGCACCGCTCTACACAATAAACCCCAGTCGTTGCAAGGAGCCATGACATCCTCCTCATCGATCCAGACCGATATATCTCCCAAACCCTCATATTACCACAGCAGCACCATAGCACCCATCTCCCATCGTCCTTCCATTTACCTCACCCCCAACGAGCGGGGCCGCACGGACAATAACCCTCACAATAACCTCCCAAATTCAAACTCCGCCTGTGTTCCCAAAGCGGAGGTGCCATCACCGCCAGATCAAGCCTTTGTTCTGCGTACAACAATCGTCGAGGAAACGTACAATGCCCTCCCCATTCTTAAATACAAGACGCAAAATGGCTCAGAACCCCGTTATCCGACTGTATCCTGACAGCGATTCTCCTCTGCCTTTGCCTCGAATTCCATATCACGACAAGTACGAACACGAACACGGATAGTATCATGAACACTGACTGTGAGTAGCAAACAGTCCTATGGTAGCATCTTCAAACTTAACTGACCTTCATCCTCAGGCACAGCACCTCTCGAGCGCCAGCCCCGGGTCTCGCGCTGCACCCGCGCCCGCGCCAACTCCATCCGAACGCAGCCCCTCCAAATAATACTCGAAGAGTCCGAGCCCTCCTCCTCTACAACAACCACCTCCCCACCACCCTCAGCGCTCTCCAGCGCCAAAAAAGCCCGCCGCCGAAACTGCGCCCTCTCCGCCTCCGACATCCAAATCGCACGGGACTTCGTCGGCCTCGGCGACGACACCGAAACCTGCACCTCATCCATCCAAGCCCGCCTGCTCCTCGTCCCACCCCCTCTTACCCCCGCGGCTGCAAGCCCCGACTCTTTCCAGCTGACGTTTGGCTCGAAGCACGAGTCGTACGAGTTTCCCCACCCGCCGATTCCGACGCCTTCTTCGCTCGGATCAAGGCATCAGTCGTACTGTGGTGCATCGACGCCGGTGTCGGCGACATACGAGTTCAAGGATGAGGACGAGGAGGAGTTTATGTTGAGCGGGTTGCCATCGCCAAAGTTCAACCCGAGGAGGGCAGCCATCCAACCGCTCGTTATCCGCAAACACCTCTCCTACGCCGGTGAACAGCTCTTAGGTCCCTGCAAGCTCATGGGCACACACCCCTCTCCCTTCACCTCGGACTCTTCCTCCTGCTCTTCCTCGTCCTCCTCTGCATCATCCTCCGCATCATCCTCATCTTCATCAGCAGCCTCCTTCACCTCAGACGAAGAAGACGAAGAAGACAACTCCGACACCGAATTCTACACATCCGAGCTCTCAAAATCTCTCACCCTGCAAGCCCAAACCCAGCCCACCTACAGAGAAAAAGCCCGCCCCGACTCGCTCTTCGTCCCCCGCGCCCCCTCCTCCAAACGCATCTCAAAACCCAGCGGCCAGCTCGACCCCTCCTACCTCCTCTCCGCACCCCGTCGTTCAAGCAAGAGTATGGCGATGGGAAGCAAAAGGCAGAGCAAGCACTTCATCCCCTCCTACCCACCCCCACCCGTCCCAACTCTCTCTCCGCGCTACACCCGCCCCGCATCGCACCTCGTCCCCAAGGACACCGGGGCCCAAGATCTGGAGGACCTGTTCTCGCCCACGCCTTCCCGCACGTCGTTCGTGCTCTCCCCTCCCTCGGCGTTCCGCCCGCCCCCGCGCAGCAGCGTACCAGCCGACTTCTCCTTCGCCGACGACGCCGAGGATGATGATGAATCGTTGTTTTCGTTCGGTGTGTACGCAGGGGAGCGCTCGCCTTACCCTCCTTACTCTCCTTGCTCGTCCTCTAGCAGTGAACATGAGGAGGCAAGCCCATTGGACGACGCAGAGTTCGATCTGGACTCAGCAAACTACCCGCTCATGCTCCCTCTGTCCCTCCCGGGTACGCCTATAGACCTCGAAGCGGACTTTGCGCATGGGCTTGAGGAGCTGAGGAGGGGCGTTTCGTGTCCTTCGCCTTTGCCTTCTGTGCAAGAGGAGCAATCCGAATTTGTCGAAGCCGAAGGAGACTTGGAAATGGGAGGAGACGAAGCCTCCATCTCCGACTTCAGCTTCGCCTCCTCCATCCGCCCCATCGTAGCCGTCCCCCGCACACCACTCCGAGACAGCTGGGCAAGCTTCTACGTCTCCGAAGCACCCTCCTCCCCACGCCCCGCCCCCGCCCCTCCCGTCCGCGACAGCTGGGCCTCCTTCTACGCCTCCCCCACACCCTCCCCCCGCGCCGCGCCCTCGCCCTACAAAACCGCCTTCTCCTCCTACCCCCCTCCCCCCTCTGCTTTTTCCGGAAGCAAGTTTACGATTGAGGACGAGGAGAGGGTGTTGAAGAGTAAGTGGAGCTCGTCGACGCTTGGGTCGATTAGGGAGGAGCATGCTCATGCTGTGAGGAATAGTGGGGACTTGAAGGAGAAGGGGGAGAAGAGGGGGAGCTCGAGGTTGAGGCTGTTTTCGCCGCGGAAGGGGCATGGGAGGAGTGAGAGCGCGAGCGCGGGGTTGATGAGTCCGTTGATGCATGGGGGGTTTGTGTTGGGGAGTCCGAAGAAGAGTGCTGAGAAGGAGAATTTGAAGATGGAGGTGAAGGTGAAGAAGGTGGACGTGAAGAAGTCGCCGGCAGGGGCGAGGGCGATGCCTGCGAAGAAGGCTAAAGAGGTTAGGAGTGGCTCGCCGGTTATGACTGTGGCGGGCCCGGGGGTGAAGAGGAGGGGGAGCTGTTCGACTGTTAGTGATTCGGGGAGTGATGTGAGTGCTGCGAGCTCGGGGAGCAGTGGGTTGAGGAGGAAGCCTATCCCTGTTGAGTTGTTTTTGCGCCATTGAGCGCGTTTTTTCTTTCCTTTTCTTGTCTTGTCTCTGTTTCTCCCTCTCTGTCTTCCTCTCTGTCTCTCTCTCTGTCTCTCTCTCTCTCTCTCTCTGCATATGACTTCGTTCTTTCCCATATTCGTTCTCTTTAATCCCCTGGACCCTTCCTTTGTGTACCTCTCATTTACTTGCATGTCTATGACCTCTGCCACGTCACCATCATATCCAGCTATCGCTACATGCGACATGACTCTTATCTTATTTCTCTTCGTTATCAACATCCCAACCATACCACTAGAACTTGAACGTTTGAACGCTTAGCATATCCACACCATAGTTTTGTACCACTGTATCAATTAGCCACCTGCCTCTGAAGAATGAATATCAACGAATACTCCCAAACCACCTTTGCCCCCTTGTGTCCTTGAGCCCAACCAACAAACAAGAAACAGCTCTTGCATGTCCATTGTCCAAGCCCCTGCACGCACGCGCCAGGCGCGCCCCGTTTGTTGATTGATGGCAACGCGTCGACGCGCCGCGCGCGTCGGAGTGTTTAATGACACCCAACAAAGCCAAATACACGCGAAACAAGGGTAATTAAGGCGTCGCACGCCTGTCCCACCTCTTTCTTCCCTACCACCACCACCACCCCTCGCCACCGCCAACCAACCACAACCGGTCGAACACCCTCGACGGTCATCGCCAACCCACTTTTACTCAACTCACCCCTCAACTTCAAGTAATCAACATGTCTGGACGTGGAAAGGGCGGAAAGGTGCGTTTCGTTGTTGTCGTTGGAGGGTGTGGGTTGGGGTGTTGACGGCTGCGCTGCAGGGTCTCGGAAAGGGCGGAGCCAAGCGCCACCGCAAGATTCTTCGCGACAACATTCAGGGTGCGTTTCCCCCCCACCATACGTTCAAAGGGCCTGTTCTAACAGTACGCCCATCCGTGTATAGGTATCACCAAGCCCGCTATCCGTCGTCTCGCCCGTCGTGGAGGTGTGAAGCGTATCTCCGGCCTCATCTACGAGGAGACCCGTGGTGTCCTCAAGATCTTCCTCGAGAACGTCATCCGTGACTCCGTCACCTACACCGAGCATGCTAAGCGGTGCGTTCATACAATACGTCTTGGGTTCTTGTGTGGGGATACTGATAGTGGTCGTTCGATAGTAAAACCGTTACTGCGCTCGACGTCGTCTATGCTCTCAAGCGCTCCGGCCGCACCCTCTACGGTTTCGGTGCCTAAGCTCTCGTCTTGTGAGTGGCCGGCCACCTTGCTTTCGTCACTGAGCGGCTTGGACTAATGGATGACATAGCTCTTCTTTGTATTCGTGCTCGTCGAGCCGTGTATCATCTACGTGTATATTTATGTCTATGGAATACCTTGCAATTGCAGTTAATCGACCTACCCTTCCGACGCTGCTCGATGTTGTGTGTCCGTGCGCAGGCTGGATTTGGTTTTGTGGTGTGACGTAGCGCAGGGGTTCTGTGACCGTCAAGGCCCGGCGCTCTTTCGTCCCCCCGTTCTGACGCTCCACTTTCTGAGTATTCGTGAGTCTATCGACCTTCGGGGCCGTACCTTCGTACTGAAGGGTGAGGCGTGTTTCTATGCACGGACCATGATGGGTACCTGAGGCTACGTGGAAGTCATACTGAGGCGTCCTATTATGGAAGGCGGATCCGGCATCTGGGTGGTGCGGTGCGTTTCCACTCGTTTCCATCGCAGCGAGAGATGATCGGGCGGGAGGGGTGCCAGATATGGGAATTCATGGGTTTTGACTTGATTCCGGGGCGGGAGGGGGTACATATATGGGGTTAGGCCCGTGTGGGCGCTTATTCTATGGATTGATAACATAGCTTGAGTAAATAAGAAAATGGATGGGATTTAAGGCTGGGGATTTACGCCACTGCGGGGTAAGGCGAATTCCTCCATGAAAACCGTCAACTTGTTTGCCCTGTAACTTTCGGACAGGAGCTCATATGTTTCCTGCCGCAGCTGCTGATTAAATGCATCTTTCTTCTCGGCCTGGGAGGGGGACAGCGTACTGATTGACCCCGCCCCCAACCATATGTCGTTGAAATAAAGCTTGGTGAACAGCGGCGCCGGGTGCTCGGAGCTCAGGTGCGCGTCCAATGCCTTCCAGTCCGCTCGGTCCCGCAGGATCTCTGAGGCTCTGGTACCGGTCATGAATTCTGGGTTCCACAGTTTGATGTTGAGCCTGAGCACGGGGAGGAGGCGCTGCGTTCGCAGGATGGCGACGAAGAGGCGCAGGTGGCTCCCCAGGCCGGCGGTGGTGTCAAAATCGATTTCGCCGAGGAGGGTCTCGGATGACAGGGACATGAGTTGCAGCTGAGGAAGCTCGACCATGCCGGCGCCAATGTGCAGGGCGTTAATCATATCTTTCAGCACATAATGGGTAAAGGATCTTATTAGCCTGCATGATTCGTTGAATACCGTGCAGCGAACGGGGCAGACTTACGGTTTAAACCGGGATTTGCGAAAGCGTCCGGTGGAAGCTGGAAGCTGAGGTCCAGTTCTTTTAGCGACGCGCCACACTTGCGGAGAACGTACAACAGGGTGTCCAGGTCGCGCTGGTCGGAGATGGTCCAGGTCAGTTTTCTCAAGCTGGGGATCGGGCCTGGGTTGGCGAAGATACAATTGGCCGCGATCCACGTCGAATCGTTGACGCTGAACGACTCTAAGGGCTGTGCCAAGCGGCCTACTACATCCTGCGTTGTCGACACACTCTGAGCCCCCGCTGGGCCGCGGACCCGCAAGAGGGAGAGGTGCGTGAGTCTGGAGGCCGAAGGGAGGAGGGTCTGTGGGAAGTTCTTGAGGTCGGCGAAAGCCAGATTGGTGATGCTTAGAGCGGAGCAGCGCCGGGTGATGGACAACCTTAGTTGATCAGGCAATGTGTCCCAGTCAGCGCCATGGTTAGAGAGGGTAGTAGCGCTGTTTAGCTGGAGTGTCATGAGGTCTGTGAGTAGGTCTAGTATCGCTGGTAGGTCATGGGTGTAGGCTTCCGTCGCTGCGTAGGTCGAGGGCTCAAGTTTAACGAGTAGGCTGCGGATGTAGGATGCCAATCCTCCGTTGGCCGAGAGGAGATCAAGGAACGTTCGAATGCGATGAGAATACAGATCTACATCCCTGCCCCGTCGATCCAGCTTGACGTCCTTGAATATGTACTTCCGGGTTTCAGACACACACTCTTTCGAAACTAGAGATAGTTGGCGAAGTGCTGCGAAGGAGTCACTGGATGCTTTGATGCAAAGGTAGATGAGCTCAAGAGGGAGGGTAGACCCCATTGTTGAATAGGGTGTTGGATGAGTCGGTGTGGATGAAGCTAGGAGAAAGGTTAGCCACACCTCGATCGGGTTGTCGCGTCGCTTTCCCACGAGCCGCCTCGTCGTTCAAGTCCTCCTCCAATGAATCTGATACAAATATATGTGTGATATACTTCCTTAGTGGCTAGTGTTGACTAATGGTTCCATACCTACTTTCTAAAGAGAAGGCCCCTGCTAGTTTCCTGACGGCGAGGTACCCTGGGAGCGGGTTTACCAGAAACTCGACCTGCCGGCGCTTATTTCAACTCAAAGTTGTGTCAATAACGAGCGAAACGAAGACTAATCTGATGTCATAGTTGGCATGAACACGATACTTGAAACTAAAGGTGAAATCGGGACACATTGATACTATGATCATCTGCTGAAGGAGGCAATAAGCACTGGAATCTGCACCCCAGCCTCCTGGTCCAACACCCGGGAAGTCTCGAGCAACTTTGTGTACAGGGTACGAATAGGCACGAATTAGGGATTATTGAGACAAATTGGTTCAGTTCAACCTACAGTGGGCGTCGCCCAATATTATCCACCGCGTGTATGAAGCGCGCTCTTGGAACTATAGCCGCATCTACCCCTCCGTCTCGTCGAGCACAATGGTGATCCGCCCCGCTTCCACACTTTGGCATAGGGCGTTTTGTGCTTCTTGCATCAGCCGGTCCTTGAAGGCGGCCTTCAAATCGTCAGTCGCATGGACTCGACTGGGAGGGATCCAGAACGCCGTAAAGTGGCATATGATCGTTGGTGGTTTCCTGAGTCCGGATAGTAGCTCGTCCAGCGACTTCCACCCATCGCAGCGCTGTTGGATGTCGGGGGGAATAGCAAGCCCCGTATTACCGATATCAATCTGAGGACAGACTGTGCATTTGAATAGGAAAACTTCTAACTCGCGTTGCGCTTGCAGCAACTGCCCGGCCAAGAAGAGATGAGCGGACGGCGGCGGTCGTCGCATATAATAGGCCGGTTGGAAATCGGCCATGGCATTGGACGTCACGACCAATTTCTTCACTTGTGGGAGAGATTCCAAGCTGCCTTCTGCTAACAATCGCATCAGTACACATTTAGGTCCCTGTTAGAATAGACCGTACCTGAAGGAATGAGTTCAACAGAAAGCTGAATCGACAATTCCTGCAACGATTTAGACCTTGGGATCTCCCGTACAACGCGACCGAGGGCGGATACGTCCTCTTGTTTTGACACGTGCCAGCCCAGCTTTGTTATGGAGGAAAATTCTTGGGGGGCTACGAGGACGCAACTAGCCACCACAGGCCATCCGCCAGCAATTGATAATGTTTTCAAGCTCTGTCTTTGATTTACGGGCCTCCGCAGTTCATCTGGACTTTCTGCCACTCCATCGACCCGTCCAAGGCTAAGGGCTTCGAGATTTCGGGGCAAAGTGAGGAGATCATGAGGGAAGTTGTAGAAGTTGCCAAAATGGAGTGTAGTTATCGTTGGGGAGGAGCAACACCGCTCGATGGATGCTTTAAAGGGGCTAGGCCAAACCTTCCAGTCGTATTGGCCTGGGAGACACCCTCTACCAGATCTAGAAAGGCTAAGAGAGGCGATTGCTGGAAGTCGGAGGAGGATGGACGAGAGCTCATGTGAGACATGGTTCTTGTCTAAGCAGAGGCACCTGAAGATCCCGAGATCGAGATGGCGAATGTACGTCCCAAGGGCAATGTTTGCAGTCATAAGAGCATACAGTTCCTTGATTTGGCGGCAGTTGAAATTGAAGCCTGGAGATGCGGGCCTTTGGCCTAGTTTAACTCGTTCGAAGGCGTACTTTCGAGATTCCACCATGCATTCCTTCGACACTAGGGCGAACTGAAGGAGGGTGGGCATGCAGTCCCTCGATGCCTCGATGAACAGGTAGATAATCTCGATTGGGATTGAACTGGGCATCTTTTGAAGACCGCTGAGGGTAGGAGTGAAGTGTGGACGGGTGATGATGGTGGTGATGGTTGTGTTTGAGCTGAGGAAGGAGATCGAGTCTCATAACGATTGTAACCATTCCCACGATATGTTGCCAATGTCTCAGCCTGTGGGCGCCTAATTCTTTCTTGTCATACAAACACAGTTCGGCACACAGTGTACCCACGAAGATCGAGACATGGTACGTAGCCAGTGGTGCGCTCGCAGAAACTGTGCACACAACCGCCTACTACGTACCCACAAAATTCGAGCACATAAATATCAGTTCACATCCACTCCAACACTTTGGCAGCTGGTCTGTCCATACTAGTCTCCAAGCTCAGAGAGTTGGACGCAATCCACCAAACGAAACCCCAATTACACAGGATGCAGATCTATCGACTTTTCTTTATCTTCGTGATTGTACTTCGTTGCTCTCTATCGGCCTTCGCCATACCCCTTCCAACCCCTTCCCGCCGACAGGCCAAAACTCACAGTTGACACCTCTGGCAAAATATATAATGACAACTGGTACACGAAGTACCTTCCCGTAAGTATTGCTCACCCTCCTTTTTGCGAACTTGATTAAGGCTCAGTATGTGCGCTTGACCAGTATTATGTGTAGCATCAGCTGTATAGTCACCAATATGGGCGGTACGCGCACCGCCTGATTTGGCTTCCTATTCTTCGTTATTGAGATTGAACTTATCTCCCAGAAATTTAACCCGCTCAAGTGGTATCCCAAGCTCAGAGAGTCCGTGAGTGTTCAGTACTCGGGTACCATAGGATACATGCGTATGGGTGTTAATGCGTGGTACAGTGGGCGTTCCCACCTCCACCCCCTGCACCCGTGATACCATTCATCCCGCCTGGGCTTCAACCACGGCCACACAGCAGAAATATCCCCAAGCCCCAGAAGAATGGCAAATCAGCACCGACTCCGAAGGGACAGAAACCTTCAGGCTCGAAGAAGAATCCCAAAGTGAAGCCAGTTCGTAAGAGTGGCGGAGGGAAGGCGCCCAATCGAGGAACTAAGCCAGCTGCAGCTCGAAAGGCACAGCTCAAGAAAGCAGGCGCGGCTATATCGGCAAAGGGCAAGTCTGCGGGGAAGCGAAAGTAGCGATGTTAGTAGTGTACGAATCGATATTCTTTCATCCCATCGCGGCTTGTAAAAAGCGATGATAGAGATTGCGTCAGACCTGGGTATGTATGCGTGCGAGGAGATGACAGAGAGTGAAAATTGGGGACTCATTTTAAAATAAAGCGCAAGAATGGTAGTAGCTCACTAGGCAGGGTCGTACATGTGTTGGTATCGACTTGAAGTGACCGTTACACAGCGAGAGCGTCAATTAATTTCATCGAGCACGACGGTGACCCGTCCCGCCTCCACCAAGCCTCCACACTTTCTGAAATCGTGGGAACGCAAAAAGGGTCCTACCTACGTCGACAAAACCTTCCTACTTGCTTCCCACTTTTCAAGTGTCCAGGAAAAGGAGAATATAAAAAGGGTAGAAAATTGGTATAAAAGAGAAGCACTGTGACATACTGGGGAGAAAAGCGAGACACGAGTTGATAGAGAAAGTGTTTAGGGAATAAGCCACCATCATACTGGATAAAGGAGAGCTATAGTAGAGGTGGGTAAACAAAACTCGACGTAAAAAGGAAGCAACAATACATGTAAAATGGCAAAAAGAGTCTAGAGATGTGGCGGGAAAGGATATCCGCGACCAAGACCATGGACGAAGCACAAGATTAGGCCATGCTAACGAAACTGTCAGCATCTAAGATAGATTTGCAAACTAATCGTGGATGGAGCACTGTGCACGTAGCAAGAAAGGAAATAAAAAATAAAAGAGGGGGGAGAGTACGCGGAGGTATGCTGAGGCGTGCGAAAAGCAATGGCGGCACAGGAGTCCTCGAGTGATGAGCGGAGGTGCGGCCGAATTGGGAATGGGATGGTAGCGGCGCCAAAGGATATGCTAGGAGAAGGCTGGGGTTCTAAATGGGCCACGAGCGATAGTGGACTTCACCGCATGAAGGAGGATCCCTGCACCTACAGGAAGGTTGATTTAAGTATGAGAGCTGTAGACATGAATTCGAATTGAGGGACTTACTTGAGCCAGTTCTCCCCATGTGCGACAGCCTTCGTGAGTTCCACTTTTGTGGTGGCAATATTTCCTATGATGTGCTCGAGACCGTTGCGGTATAAGCCGGTGCGATGAGCCAATGGGACCCAAAGAAGGAGACCTCCCGATGGGTTGCGCAGCCATCCGTCAGCTCCCGTGGCAAAGACACCATGCGGATATTCGTTCAGGTGGACGGGACCTGCAAAATAATTCAGAGAACAGAATGCTTGGAAAGACGGCGGGCATACCATCCATGGTCGCGGGTGTGCACGGCGTCTGCGTCGAGTTCTTGTAAGGCAGCTTCCAAATCCGTAAAGTAGTGTCCACGGTAGTCTCGTCGCAAGACATACCTCCCCTGTGGGGAGGGTCTTGTCCTAAACTAGTCGATTAGCCGGGCAGTGTAACTTGTCAATACATGTAAACAAAGTTCCAGTTTGGGATGTGTGACAGCGAGTGACCGGCACATTTGGTGCTCTTTCCTCCCAAACCATTCCTGAAGCACTACCGAGAGTTCCAAATGGCTTCAATGTTTGTGGAAGGATCCTCTGTACCTTATCTCTCGCAAACTCGAAGAAATGGACTCGCATCGTTAAAGAAAGCCAACGCCGGCGACTATGTTTGATAAGTGGCCGAAGCTGTCACATCGTGTCACAGCGCGGCAGACGTCGGCAGCTGGCGACCACTACGTTTCGAATGTAATGAAAGTGTGATTCAATACAAAGTCGTTGATTCGGTATCGGTCCCTCCAGGAAGAGTGGATGGGAAGATAAGCATAAAAATTTTATGTAGAGGTGCACTTTTTCGAGGAGAATAGATGTCCCCACATAATCTAAATGGCCCGCTCACGCCAGCGTTCGCAAAAGTGGAATTACACTGCCCTACAAAAATCCTATGTTGGTATAAGCCCCTCTTCGCTAAGGCGTGAGAGGGTTTACTTAGTTGAGCCTAGTGTCCACGGACCCCGAGGCAATTCGGCCACCGGTTGGGGAGAATGCCACTGACATCACCGGTGCACCATGGCCGATGATTGGAGAAGAGAGCGGCTCCCCTGTTTGAGCGTCCCAAAGCCGGATTGTGCCGTCGAATGATGCTGAAGCAAGGCAGCTTCCGTTGGGCGAGTAGCATACGGATCGAACAGCCTGTGTGTGGCCAGTGATAGACTTGCCAAGGAGCTGCCTTGTCTCGGCGTCCCAAATACGAATAGTCTTATCCATGGAGCCCGAGGCTATATGCCGTCCATCTGGAGAGTATGCCACCGACCAAACAGTGTCAGTGTGCCCCGCCATGGGCTCGAAGACACGCTGAGCGCCAGTGAGGTCCCAAACTCGCACGGTGTTGTCGTTTGCACCTGACACGAGGTATTTCCCATCGGGGGACCATGCGACTGCGCAGACTGCCTTGGTATGCCCAGTCAATGGCTCGCCCCGGGATTCTCCTGTGCGGGAATCCCAAAGCCGCACGGTCTTGTCCATCGAGGCTGACGCAATGGTGCTTCCATCGGGGGAGAACGTCACGGAACGGACAGCCCCCGTATGACCTGACGTGGCATTGGATGCAGGTTGGCCCGTACGAGCGTGCCAAAGGCGAATGATCCCGTCTTCCAAACCACAGACAAAGTATTCCTCGCCAGGGGAGTAGGCTAATGAGAGGACCGGTGTGTTGTTCTCCATCCGAATTGGCGGGAAAGAGAGATCCCCGGTTTGGGGATTCCACACTCGAACGGTGCCATCTTCTGAGCCTGACGCGAGATGCTTTCCATCGGGGGAGTAAGAAACAGCCCTAATTGCGGCACTGTGACCTGGCGCGGAATTAGAGGCGGGTCGGTCCATCTGAGCATCCCAAAGTCGAATGGTATTGTCCATTGAGCCGGTCGCAATGCACCTTCTGTCAGGGGAGTAGGCTACCGACATGACTGCATACGTGTGGCCTTTGAGGCGCCCTGATACAGCCTCTCCAGATTGAGCGTCCCAAATCTGCACCGTCTTGTCCGTCGAACTTGACACCACAAACTTCCCGTCAGGTGAGAATGCCACTGAGTTGACGTTGCCTGTGTGGCCCGTCATAGGCCCTACAGCCGCCTGTCCTGTACGTCCATCCCAAATTCGAACCGTCCCGTCGTATGAGCCGGATACGATGTGATTTCCATCGGGTGAGTATGCTACTGAGCGCACTACATTAGTATGTCCTGTGATTGGCCCGAACGCAGCCCGCCCTGTCTGCGCATCCCAAACTTGAAGGGTATTGTCTCCTGATCCTGAAACCACATATTTGCCATCAGGAGAGTAGGCGACTGACCAAATGGAAGCTGTGTGACCCACGAAGGGTTGAAGGACAGGCAGCCCTGTCTGGGCATCCCAGAGCCATATGGTCTCATCGGCGGAGCCTGAGGCGATATACCTGCCGTCAGGCGAGTACGCCACCACCCAGACTGTATCGGTATGGCCCCGTAAGGGCTCGCAGGCGGGCGTCCCTGTGCGCGCATCCCAGATTCTGATGGCCCCGTCGAATGAGGCAGAGGCAACGTGCCGCCCATTGGGAGAGTATGCGACAAAAGGAACACGGGTTGGGTGTTCCATAGGAGTGACTTGCGGCACATATTGTCCCCCTTGGGTGAATACTACAACTCGGAAAGTCTCCGGCTGCGAACAACTAATAGAAGCAGCAAGGTACTTTCCATCAGGAGAAAACGCCAGACAGTCGCACCCCGTGTGTGCCCCAAGGTTGATGCTGAGCATCTCGCGCCCCGTACCGGGAAGATGGTGAACAATGGGAACAGAATCCAAGGTGGGAGGCCATGTATAGGGAGCTGCACCGAGCGCACGGAAGAATGGAATCACAGAGAGGTAAAAATGGGGAGCGCTGTGGGCGATAGGTGTCTCGAAAGTGTGAATGGAGTCTCCGAGGCTGTTTGACAGGGTTTGGAGTTCCGTTGAGGTCGCTTCCTATCTCGAGTGTCAATCCCTTATCCTTGCCATGGATAGGTAAGAAGACCTGCCTTTGAGATCTTCCAGAGTATGGTATATCCGTATTCCACAGCCTTCACCGCGCTCAACGCCTCAAGCCAGTACCAAACCGTCTCCCCCTTCAGAAACGCCTCGAGCTTCCGCTGCCGCGTCTCAGACTCGAGTCCAGCATATACAGCGTGGTCGCCCCAGGCAGTGCAGGCGTACAACAGCTCAGAGAAAAGTTTCAAAGGGGTAGGCTGGTCATCGTTGCTCAGATACGATGTTTGGGCGCCTGAGATACCGAAGCAAAGCATCGAGCCCATGATGCGTAAGCACGCATCACCCGTCGCTGCGTGAGCCACAGCCTTCTCGACGGCCCACTTTTGCTCGCGTGGTGTATGCGAGGTGACATAGTCAACGAAGGACGCGTGGTAGATTGAGATGCTGCCGTCATTGACGCCTTCTTCGGGAACCTGGACGACGGAATGGAGGGCCTTGAACGCCTCCCGGATGAGGTGTATGTCCTTGTCAAGTAATCTACTATAATCGTGGGGTGAGAGCGGGCGCTGTGCCGAGACGAGAAGGGACAAGCACGAGTGAACGAGCTCCTGTTCGCGAGGTTTCAATCCTTTGAACGCTTCCTCCATGATGTCGGAATAGAGGCTGTCAATAGCCTCGATACCGTCTGACTGCCGGTTGAATTCCTTGAACCTCTCGATGGAGACTCCGTTGGGGGCGGTAATGTATTTGAAAGCAGTGAATGCGACAATGAACAGCTTTCCCGAGAACTCGGCGATTTGTTCAATTTCGGGAGGAGGCCAAGTGCCTTTGTGAGGTTCGTATATCGCAGGCACAGCTCGGAACTGCTCAGTGAGGAAGAGCATCACGTCGGCCTTGACGACATGCTCCTCGATGTCATAGAGACGCAGTTGCTTCCCAGACGATTGAAGTGACGTTCTCAGCGAGATCTCGGGCCTGCTGGTAAGGAAGAACTTGAGTGGAACGGTGGGCTTACGTGACAGGGTAGTGACGAGCTGCGCGATGGCATCCTTGTCCTTGCATTCGTCGAGAGCGTCTATGCAGATCACGAGAAGATCATCGGGGGTGAACACCTTTGCGGCGGGTTCAAGGATGAGCTTCGAGTACTGATCGTTCAAAGACATCGTCTTCGGACTCCTGCAGCTTCGGTCGCTCAGAAGAACCTGCTCCAGGGCTTTGCCGAAGTCGGGTCGCTCCTCGGCCAGAATTTTCGCCACAGTTGGGATGATGAGGTATATGTCTTGCAGGTCTTTCTCTTGGAGCGTGCACATGAAACTGGCTCCGTAGGTCCCTCGCTGGGCAAGCTGAGCGCAGAAGGTCTTGGAGAGCGCTGTTTTCCCAGTCCCGGCCGGTCCGCTAAGCCAGAAGAGATGGGGGGAGTCTCGGTCCATAGCCCAGATGAGAAGTGTAGCCAGGAGGGAGATCCTGGTTCCAGGACTGCAGCCGCCACCGCGTTTCTGGTTATCGTATTCGGCCCCTTCCACTTCTCCAAGCTTCCTCAGAAGTTCTGTGTACATTGGATCAGCGAGACGCAAGTAACCTCATAAACAGCACGCACCGGATTTCCGTAAGAACTCGATGTCTTTCTCCATGCTGCGCAGCCCTCCGGATGCTTGCTCAATGACTACAGGAGCGTTGGGTCAGAAGGCGCACGACAGCAGTATCGGCAACGCACTCGTAACATGTTCTCTCAACCATTTGATTTCACTGACGGCTTGGATCGTCCGAAATTCGTTCTGGGTCACCGATTTGAACTAGAAATATTGAGTAAGTCATGAATTCAGAGTATCAAAAGGATCTCACCATAGCAATCTCGATGACCATCGTGATCTCCTGGGTGATCTTTATAATCTCGTCCTTGTCCTCAGTAGAGAGGATCGCTCGTTCAACCTTCGACCTGGTGGGATCAAGCTTCCGTTGTAATAGTTCCGTTTTCTCAAGGAGTGTGCTAATATGAACGTTCAGTGTATGTTACCAGACTATGTGGAGATTATCTCACAGTGAAAGCCCACTAAATCGATCTAACACCTCTTGGGGGACGTCCTTCGGACAAGATTCCATGATAGCCGACAACATATTGACCCTCTCGAGAAGTTTTCTAAATTCTTCATGGTTCTCACCGTATGCCTGGCCTGCGATTAGAGAAAGTAGAGGCGTTTGGCCGAAGGTTCAAGACTCACATCGATCACGTCAAAGATAAAGAGTAGCCCAGCGGCAGTACTCTTCACCGGCGGAAAGACGTCCCCGAGATCGGCCACCAACCGCAACGCAGCCCTCACCCCTCCATATATCTTGCTTCCAATACCCTCAGATGGGACAGAGACGCCCGCTTCGACCGCGTCGCGCACGTTGTCGTCGCGAAGATCCTCGATTGGTTGCGGCTCGGTCTCTTCCTTCGGGCCATCGGAGGTCAACTGAGGCGGGGACACAGAGGTTGGAGCCACTTCGAGAGGGTCCTGAGTTGAGCGCCCTCTGAGGGAAGATGATTCTGCGCCTTGTTCGGGTTGATTTCGGGCAGATGGACCACCAGATCCTTCGACATTCCTGACAAGGCTCGGAGACTCGGACCTCGGGGTTTTGGATCCACGGCGTTTGAAGAGCTCCTTCAGTCGACTCCCCATACCGCGACGTTTCTTCGGTCCAGGTGCATCCGCCATCTGAGCGGATTGAGATGCGTGGTCGAGGTGTGGATGATGACGGTAAGAGGGCAACCACGGATTCCAACTCCGCCTCCCGTTCCATTCACCTATGCCCGGAAATAAAATGCTATGAGCTCGATGAACGCTGGGTATGCTCTGAGTATATGGGTCACCTCTACGTATGCCTGCTACCGTAAGGTAGTGGGTCTTAGGGCGCCCTATCCGAGATTTTGGCGGGGATTTGGGGAAATGCGGTGCGATCGGACTCCGGTCTTCAGTTTAGTCTCCAAAGGTGGCTCGCGAGTCACCACGCATAACTTTGACTCGTCATGCGTCAGATTTGGAGAGGGTATATACCCTGCTGTGCTGAGGGTACATACTTACCCTGTGTGTTGTTGGTCGTACGTGCCTTGCATAGAAGATGTAGACCGTGTCCATACTCCGAAGCCAGCGAATATAAGCCCCATCTTGAGCTTTCATTTTTCATTGCCCTTATCTACTCTCTAGACTGGCTATTGTAAGAAGGTATCGGTACAAGGGGGGATAATATCAGGTAGCAGGTTGTGCCGCTAGTCGGCCTTATAGATGTTATACCGAAAAGATAGCAAAAACTACTCCATAGCCACCGCGACCTGCCTTCGAAGCGTAAGCCAACAAATCTCCAAGTTCTCAACGAATAGGCGCCCGTAACGTTTAGTCATCAGCATGACTTAGACCCTTCGTTCTTCAGGCCCCAGGCATTTCAGGATGTATGTCTAGATGTACAGTTGCAGCCCATTAACCAGTCTACTGTATCCAGAGGACATACTATACGTCAGTAACCTCAAACGCAGACCCGTGCACGTCCGCACTCGTCTAAGCGAAGGTCACGCATTGATCGACCGCCCGTCCCAAGCCCCCTACACACCCAGATGCCCTCGTCTAAGCTAAATCTATCGACCACCCGCCCGCCAGCCGACTGATTCCCCCTGTATACTGCTGAGCAAGCGCCGGTCGCATCAGCCATCCCACTTTCCCAGCCATTCTCGCACCATGAGCCGCTGTCGGCGGTGCAAACCACGCCTTCTCTCCTACCGCCCCCGACAGATCCTCGTTTCGAAAGCGAGATGATGGATTCGAGATCGTAAATGGCAGGGGTGCGATTGGTCACCTCGATATCCAGCGTAACGTCGTCGGCTCGCATGGGCGTAACGAAAACACCACGAGACGACCCGAGTCAGTCCGCGATACTTTACTTGTTCTCTGAACTGCGGAAAGAAGCGTTCTGCGTGGGAGGGTGCAAGGTGCCCTTCACTATCCTCCGATGCCACTCTGGCTATTCAGAAGGCTAGTGGATGAGTTGTATAGAAGGTGCACTCTCACCTCATTTCGTGCTTCCCGAATCCCACAAATCAGCACCGACTCCGAAGGGACAGAAACCTTCAGACTCGAAGAAGGATCCTAAAGTGAAGCCGGTTCCCAAGAGTGGCGGAGGGAAGGCACCCATTCGAGGATCTAAACCAGCTGCAGCTCGAAATGCACAGCCCAAGCAAACAAGTGCGGCTATATCGGCGAAGGGCAAGTCTGCGGGGAAGCGAAAGTAGCGATGTTAGGAGTGTACGAATCGACATTCTTTCATCCCATCGAGGGTATGTATGTGGGCTCGTGCACACCGAGCGTAGAGGTCCTAGAGGAGCATCTGATTGCCATCCGTTTCCCCCCAATGCCCGATCGTACCTCCTTTGAGAGAAGCGCCCGTCAATTGGGTCCCCGGCCCTTCACAATGACAATGCTTTGTACTGCGAAATGCCATTACAGAAAGTAGCGCGAGCAAGCCGCCATGGGCGTCACCCCATCCATCATTAGAGCGCTCAGAGATTGCCGAGCGCCCACAACGGACGAACATGCAAGGCTTATATAAAAGATAGCTCTTGCGAGAAATGAAACCCCAACAGCCGGCCTGTTCACTCACAACTCACAAGCAGGACCTTGTAAACCAGCCAGAAAAGAATGAAGCCTACCCAAGTCTTCCTTATCTCCACCATTGCGGCGAGCTGCATCCCGGCCGCCTTCGCCATCCCCATGCCATACGGCTCATCCCCCGAGGAAATCCCTGTCGCGCTCAGCCGTCGCATTATTGTCGACGTAGGTACCACCCACTATGTACCAAAGATCCTCCATCTAACATCACATCGCTCACTAGGGCAAGCAAGACTGGCCACCGCAGCCAGCGCCGCCGCCCTACCGTCCCCCTGGCGCCGGTGAGCCCGCACCCCAGCCCAACCCAGGTCCCTTCAACGCTGCACAATTGGATGCGCAGAAGAAACCAAGCTTGAAAGACAAGGTCAAAAACGTGTTCAAATCTGGCTTAGAGAAGCTTGGCTTTGGCGGCAAAAAGCCTCCTGGCCCTGGCCCCGCCGGCGGTGCTGCCGGTGGTGTCGCAGCGACCAGGTCGAGGAGCGCCGCACCGCGTGCGAAGGGTGCTGCTCCCCGCCCAAACGTGAAGCTTTCTCAGGCTCGCGGTGGGAAGACCGCCACTCCACGCAGGGCAGGGCAGGCGAAGCCTCCAGCTCGAGGTGGAAAGCCCAGTAAGGCTGTTGCGAAGCCTCAGGGTCGTGGTGGAAGGGCCGGCGCAGCGAGGCCCGGTGTGCGTGGTGGTAAAACCGCTGCCCCACGAAAGCAGGTGAAGAAGGGCGGCGCCCCGCGAAAGGCGACTCCGGCAAGAAAGGCCAATATTCCCCGTAAGGCTGCTGCGAAACCTCAAGCTCGCGGTGGAAAGGCTGGTGCTCCGCGTAGGGCGCAGGCTAAGCCCCAGGCACGTCCTGTGAGGGCGGCTGCACCTCGCAAGGTACCAGCCAAGGCAGCCGCTCCGCGCAAGGCTGCTCCAGCGAAGGCCCAACCTCGCGCTCCTGCTCCTCGTAAGGCGGGCAGGAAATGAGGACAACGGATGGAACATGTACCGTAGTCGCGCTATCACGCATGGAAGTACAGCGTATGCATAATTTAGGCATCCCTTTTGAAGGTGTTTTGAGAGCAGACGGTTAGACAGCCAAGAGGGAGTTCGATTGAGTAGACTCAGCTTCGAATATGGGTATTTAAATCGCCAACTCTTCTCCGATATCTTCGTCAATTGGAATGGTGTTGAAAAGAGGGGTATTTGGGGCCATGCCTGCTATAACAGCATGGGTGGTGAGTGTATGTTCTTGGAAAAAGGCAGGACCAAGATACTGAGATCAAAATTTGCGAAGCACCTGTTGTTCCCACGAATCGGTGAGCGCTGGAGCCCCTTGTCGATGACCTTGAACCACCACCATGATGGAACCCCGACTTCCTCTGGATATCCTGACGATCATCCCCGACTATATCAATGAAGAGAAAGATTTGGGCTCGTTAAAGGCCCTTTGCTTAACCTCGTCTTTGTTCCTCCAACCTTGCCAAACTCATCTACTCAGCCATATTACCCTTTCGACCGAGGTATCACCCAGCCAAGTACAAACGCTCCCAGGGGAAAGGCTCCTAAATCTTCTCGAGAATTCACCAAGGCTCACTAAATACATCAAACGACTCACGATCTCGGACTACTTTCATCCCGAATGGCTGCCCATCGACACTGCGCTTCCGGAGGCTTTGAGCAGGCTATACACCAGCCAGATCGTCTCGTTCAGGCTCACCCGCGGCGCTCAACCAACCCCATGGGAAGAGCTACCGCCCGATACTCAATCCTCCCTGATCCAACTATGTCGGTCTACTTCCCTCGAGGACCTAACGATCCATAATGCACCCATGACGCTTTTGAATGTTTGCCGCCCAAACCTCAGAGAACTCAACATGTGCCTTGGAAGCTTCGATGTCCTTCCCGATATAACACCCGAAGCCCGGGACGGAGTGGGGCAGGAGATTTTCCTGACCGGGATGCGCCTTTACGGCGAACATAACTTCGACAAGGGCGTGGAATACCTGCTGAACGATGCAAACAAGATAAGGCTGGATAAACTCCAACAAATACAATTCTTCATGGGTCCTAGGTCGGACCATCTACTCGCAACTACGATCCTCGACCGATGCCGGAGCAGTTTAAGGACATTCGTTTTCAGGCCAAGTGTTTTCATCAGTAGGTGTCTCCACGTCAAAATCTACAGTCTGGTCTCAATCAGTTTTCATTAGCTAGTCCAGACGACTCTCCTGTGGACCTCTCTGGCTGCACTTCCCTCAGAAGCATTGAACTGTATGTGGATGAAACTTTCAGCAATCCTTCCGAGGAATTTGGCCACCCTCTCCCTTGGATATCAACATTCATCTCCACGATTCCCCCAGACATAAAGAATAGAATCGTAACCCTCGTCCTGTGTATTAGCTTCAAACCAGCGGAGCTCCCAGACCTGGACACCTTCAAGGAGAATAAACTGTACCTCAGCCTCCGTAGAATTGGGGAAATGGTCAAGACTTGGGGCAGCCTCGAGAAACTGGGAGTAGAAGTGCAGTATCCGCGGGACAGTGAGAGGGTATGGGCTTGGATTCGAGATGCATTGAACATTAGTTCGGAGGCGACGTTTGAATTAGTAGAAATACCTTACGAATCTACCTCTGTACTATCATAAGCAAATGGACTCAATATATCGATGCTACATTAGCATTCTGGTCCTCTTCATCCTCGCCACCGGATACGCGAACGCGACGACCGAGAGTGTCCAGACGATCATATCCGCCCCACGGAAGACATAAGAATCCGACACTTACGTGTACCAGGTATAGTTTAAAGTGACCCTCCCCGCCTCCAGACTTCGTTTTAAGCGGACACGCATCTCCCGCTGCAGTTCTCCCCGGAAGACGCGCTCCTTGCCGCTCCACGGCTCATGAGACTCCGAAGCACACCAAGTCACATTGACATCGAACCCGATCGGCGCTGGAAGGTCCCTACTCAACGACGACGCCAGGTATTCGTCAAAAGCCTTCCACGCCTTGCGCTTGTGAAGAATCCTACTCGGAAGGTTGAACGTGGAAGTGAAGTTATTGTACGTGGACAGCCCAACTTTGACTTCGAGGACGTCGAGTTGGTGCTGGGTTTGCAGGATGGATTGGTATAAATGCAGGTCGTAGCTTAAGCCGAAGCGGGGGTGTTCCCCTTCTTCTTCTGTGTCGGGGAGGTGGATGCGGGAGGAGAGGTAGAGCCGGTTAATTTGAGGCATGAGCTTCAGAGCGTCGAACTTCGTCGCATGTCCTGAGGATAGTCGCGGATTCACAAAGTTAGAAAGGGCTCCTCGAATGTAGGTGGGAAAAAGAGACGAACCCATTCCAACCCGAACCCCAAATTCCAACTTCACTTCTTGCAACGACGTCTCACACAGTTGGAAAATACGGCCCAGAACATCGACGTCCATCTGTGACTGAAGATGCCAAATGATCGTCTCGACCTCGCTAAACGCTTCCGGATCCTCCTGCAATAGCTCCCCAACAACCGGCGACCCATAGTCAACCACAGAGACCGTCTTCAAGCGCCGGGGCTGTCGCACCACCGGCGGCCGACTCCTCAAATGGCCCTTGGCCGCGGGTTCGAAGACGTAGCTGAGATACAGCTCCTCCAAGTTCGGCGGAGCCGTGACGAGGGTGTACGGAAAGTCGTAGAACTCAGCGAACTCAAGCTTTTTGATGCTCTGCCGTGCGCAGCACCGCTCAATCGCTCCCTGCAGCTGAGGAGGCAGGGCCGTCCAGCAGCAGAGCTTGTTGCTCGTGACGCCGAGAGACGTGAGAGCGGGGAGGAGGTCCAGTATCGCTGGCAGATCATAGGCGAGGACTCCGCCAGTGCCGCTTCCTTGAGACTCGGAAGCAGCATGGCGGCGTTCCCGAGGTGGGAGGAACGAGCCCACGCCGATGTCGAGCTCGCAGACGTAAGTGCCCAGCGTCGTGTTGGCGAGTAGTAGGGCATGGAATTCCTCGATTCGAGATGACTCCATGAATAGCCTTTCAGAGGAACCGTTCATGGGGACCTGCGAGACAGTCGGGTGCCAGGTTGAATCTCGACCTAGCTGAACCCGTTCGAACGCGTACCTCCTCGACTCCTCGAGGCATTGCCTTGACACGAGTGAGAACTGGAGGAGAGTTGTCAGGTCATCTCTAGATGCCTCGATGATATTATGGATAAGTTCGAGGGGCAATGAAAGTTCCATAATCGCGACGCGTTGGCTAGAGGAGGGAGAGTATGACAGTCAGGAGTAAGCTTTGAGCCCAAGGGGCTCTCGGAACGATAGCGAGCGCAAAGCGAGCGGACTTGATTTCACCATTGCCGCCGTTATCTTATCTCTACTCGGCGGAAGCGCTTGCAACGTCACATCCCATGACCAACATGGTATTCATTGGTCTCTTCCAGACATGTGGTCTGTCAAGAGAATCCCTGTTAGACCAGGATTATCACGTCTATCTAATCCTAGAACCATCTCCACTCGTCCTGGTCCGTCGCTGATCTTGCGGTCTCCCGTTCAAACCCAACCACGACCACGAATTCTGAAAACCACCTGCACAAGGCGACTCGCTTTCCAACGCCTGCTCTCGACATCTATCGACTCATCTACCGGATCTACGTTTGAAGACGCTATGGGTGCTGTTGGAACTGGGAGAGTGAACACGACGGAGCGGCTGGCTGCGTTGCGGAAGTTGATGGAGGAGGCGGGTGTCGATGTGGTCGTCGTTCCGAGCGAGGATTCACGTATGTTTTCCTGGGTGTGTGTGTGGTGTGGAGGATCCTGGCTGACTGAATATCAGATTACAGTGAATATCTTGCGCACTGCGACGAACGCCGAGCGTTCATCTCGGGGTTCAATGGCTCAGCGGGATGCGCTATCGTCACGTTGAAGGATGCGTACCTCTTCACCGACGGTCGATACTTCCTGCAAGCCGGCCAGCAGTTGGACGAGTACGTTTACATCTCTTATTTGTCCCGACATCGTCTGACATGGACGTAGCAACTGGGAGTTGATGAAGCA
The DNA here is from genome assembly GCA_013368325.1 of Ephemerocybe angulata. Lineage (NCBI taxonomy): Eukaryota > Fungi > Basidiomycota > Agaricomycetes > Agaricales > Psathyrellaceae > Ephemerocybe > Ephemerocybe angulata. The sequence continues at coordinate 82,757 of JAACJK010000018.1, forward strand.
AGGCCAGCCCGACGTGCCGACATGGCAAGACTTCCTGCACAAGAACATTGCACCGAAGAGCAGGATCGGGATCGACCCGACGATCATCGCAGCGGAGGACGCCAAGGACATCCAGAAGAACTTGGCCCCCATCGACTCCGTGCTCGTGCCTCTGGAGAAGAACCTCGTCGACGAGGTCTGGGGGGTCGACCGACCCGCGAAGCCGCACAACCCCGTGTTCCACCTGGACGAGAAGTACTCTGGCCGGTCGTTCCAGGACAAGGTCAGCTCGTTGCGGGAGGAGATTAAGAAGGAGAATGGGAAGGCGCTGGTGGTGTCCATGCTCGACGAGGTGGCGTGGTTGTTCAACTTGCGTGGGTCGGATATCGACTTTAACCCTGGTGCGTGCCTTGGCTTGTGTTTGTTACGTGCTGCTGACCCTTTCACCAGTATTCTTTGCGTACGCTGTCGTCACCCCACAGCGGACGGTTCTCTTCATCGAGAAGAGTCAGCTCGAAGAAAGTGCTCTGCAGTACCTCGGTAGCGCCGTCGAAATCCGGCCATACGGCGACATCTTCGACTACCTCAAGAGCCTCGCACACGAGCTGCACCTGGAGTCCACGGCAGAGGCACCCAAGGTCCTCGTCTCGTCCAAGGTGTCGCTCGCCATCGTCGAAGCCATCACGCCCAAAGGCTCCGAAGTCCCCTTCCACAAGACCGTCCCCTCGCCCGTCGCCAACCTTAAAACTATCAAGAACGAGACGGAGCTCGAGGGCTTCAGGCAGTCGCATATCAGGGACGGGGTGGCGCTTGCGCGTTACTTTGCGTGGCTCGAGGAGGCGCTGAATGAGGGCAAGGAGGTGAACGAGTACGAGGGTGCGGAGGTCTTGGAGAATTATAGGAAGGAGTTGGATCTATTCAAGGGACTGTCGTTCACGACGATCTCCTCGACGGGACCGAATGGTGCCATTATCCATTACTCGCCTGACCCCAAGAACTGCGATATCATTAAGAAGGATCAGATCTACCTTTGCGACTCTGGTGCTCAGTTCCTCGACGGCACGACCGACGTGACGCGGACATGGGTACGTGGGCTTTCCTCTCTCCTTCTGAAATTTGTCCTGACAGTGCATTAGCATTTCGGTACTCCCAAGCCAGAGGAGATCCGTGCTTTCACGAGGGTTCTTCAAGGCCACATCTCTATCGATACTGCCATCTTCCCCTCTGGCACTTCTGGATTCGTCATTGACGCGTTCGCAAGAAGAGCACTCTGGCAGGACGGTCTTGGTACGTTGATGAAGACGCACATCTGTAATCTGCGCTGACATGAGATTGAAGACTACCGACACGGTACTGGCCATGGTGTTGGCCACTTCCTGAACGTTCATGAAGGGCCACAAGGCATCGGTATTCGGATTGGTGAGCGACGACGATTTCCTAGTCCTTAATCGCTTACTGAGCGATACATAGTCCTCAACAATACTCCCCTTAAACCTGGTATGACGGTGTCCAATGAGCCCGGGTACTATGAGGATGGCAAGTACGGTATCCGAATTGAGAACGTCGTCCTCGTAAAGGAGGCTACTACTCCAAACAACTTTGGAGACAAGGGCTACCTCGGGTTCGAGAATGTCACTATGTGTGTTTTCTCTTTCTCTATTTCTCTGGTGGGGTACGATACTGAGGGTGCTCGTTCAGGTGCCCAATCCACACGAAGCTCGTCGACGCGACCCTGTTGACGCCAGGGGAGAAGCAATGGTTGAACAACTATCATAAGGAGGTATGGGAGAAGATATCCCCGCTGCTGCAGAACGATACAAGGGCGCTGGAGTGGTTGAAGAGGGAGACTGTGGCAATCTAAAGGACAATGATAAGTAGTATGTGCTGTCAGTGTTCGGCGGCCTTGATAGTCAGGCACGGGGATAGGGGACATATCTATAGGGGATATCATAGCCAATTTATCATTACATAGGTTCCGGTTACTGAAAATCCTTTAAAGCGCCAACCTGCCTCGAGAGGTTTGAGCAACCTCGAGACCCAACGTCGCGAGCTCGCGAACCACCCCTCTCCTATCTTGTCTACCCGGGTCGACCATACCCTTCTTTTCCATGAACTGCGGGGCCTATGACCAACTGTATTCCTCTCCTATGTCATTCTGCGCGGCCTTGTACAGCAGAAGAGCCACGAGGCTGACAGCTTTGGCTCACAAAGAACGCGTTCGGGTTATGTAACACGCTAGTATATAAACCTTCGAAGCCTTTGTGGACAGCTTCAGGTTTCTTCCTTCCTGCCTCTCATCTGCTGTGGTCGTCAGGACGGATTATCACCTTTACATCTTGTCTCTTTCACTCGGGCTGCTTCCGACAGTACTTTGACATGGACCCAACGCACACCAACAGGCCGCCCCGAATTCGACCCCCTAAAGGAAACAACAACAACAGGTTGAACCCGACATACTGCTCGTTCTTTCTTAGCCCTCAGGGATGCGTTAGAGGACTCAATTGTCGAAGGAGGCATGATATTCAGAGGTGCTCTTGCGGCTTGGTCCTCTTGGCGAGGAATTATCTTCCCCATGTTCGGGGGAAGAGGCATCGGACGATCTTTGCGCAGAAAAAGGAGGCGGAGGCGAGGGCGAGAGGACAAGCCAATCAAGTATGTTACGACATGCGTTGACCACCAACCACGCCCTAATATCTTTGAATTGGTTTGCAGGGCGCCAATGTTGCGGAAGAGGAAGACCCGATGGCTATGCAAAGTTGCGAACGGTGCAAGAAAAACATCTTCGTCGCGTCCTACGCGGCCCATCTCGACTACCACGCCCGACAAGACAGGCACACCGCCTTCGTAGCCACCGTCGAGGCCTCCGAGCAAGACAAGGAGGGCATCGTCGTCAGCGGCACGGGCGGGATCGACTTCGGCGTCGTCGACACGGAGAGCTCCGTCGAGTTCAACATCACCGTGCAGAACACGAACCCGAACCAGGCGTTCTCCATCCAGACGTGCCGCATGCGCTCGTCGACGCGCGGGGACGCGCACGGTGCGCGGTTCTCCGTCAAGGTGAAGGGCAGGTCGCGCGTCGTTCGTCCCGGAGGCGCGGCGACGGAGCGCACGCTCGCGTTGGTCTTCCATCCGAGCTTTGCGGGGCAGTACGAGGACACGCTCGAGATCGTGTTTTGGAAGCATGAAGACCTGGATGGCACTTTCCTCATCACGCGGCGCGTCAAGGCGACTGTGGGCGACCGTGCAGACCACGAGCAGATTAGGGCTAGCGCACCGTATACTGGACCCCGGCACGTTCCCAAGTTCAACGCGGAGGGCATCAAGGTCGTCCAGAGTCTTCGGCCCCCGACGTGGACAGAGACGGCGTGGACTGAGCGGCTTCCCGAGTTTAAAGTCCCTGAGCGGATTATCGAGGCGGCGTTTGCTCCGAACTTGGAGCGCAGGCAGAATGTGGCGAAGGCGAATGTGCAGAGGTTGATGCCTGCTGTGTTCAACCTGGATACATACGCGACTTGGTGGCAGGTCTTACTTTGGGTCGAGGAGGAGCAAGTGAAGCAGGACCTTGATCGGTATGCGCTTGAAGATGTCACGCTGCAGCCTAACCACCCTCGCTATAAGTGAGTATTAGGCGTTCTCTATTGCTATTGGTACGAATGCTGATTGAGTGATGCTTCGCAGCTTGATGGTTCCCGGCCTCGCTGAGAACAGGCCTTCTGTTCTCGTCGGAGATTATATCCTCCTCAGCCATACTAGCTCCTCGGTCGGCTTGCAGGACAGGGTATGGTACGAAGGCAGAGTCCACGATGTTCGCATGCACGACGTTGTCCTCGCGTTTGGGGGAGACTTCAGCACGTACAGAGGGAATAAGTTCGATGTGCGGTTCAAGCTTAACCGTCTCCCGTTCCGCCGCATGCATCACGCCCTGACCAACAAGTTCAAGCCGAGCCGTATTCTGTTCCCGACCCACGTACACATTGCTAATGTCCAGCGGGTTACGGAAACACAGAAGGAGAACGTGAATCTGTATAACAGGCAGCTGCGGGAGGACGAAGAGCAGCTGGAGACTGTTACTGCTATCCTCCACCAGAAGCCCGGAAGCGTCCCTTTCGTCGTCTTTGGACCGTGAGTGCACACCAGATGGCCGTAATACACTTTGCTGACCTAGTCATGTATCCTTCAGTCCTGGAACAGGGAAGACCGTCACGATTATCGAGGCAATGCAGCAGCTCCTCGACAAAAACGAAAACGTCAGGATCCTCGCATGCGCCCCGAGCAACTCGGCAGCGGACCTCCTCGCACAGCGCCTCTCCAACCGCGGCCCGTCCGTCGTCCTACGCCTCAACTCCATGACGCGAAGGTATAAGGACCTCCCCCCGAACCTGCAGGAATTCTCCTGCATCAACTCGAACAAAGTCTTCGCTATGCCGCCTATTGAAGACATCTTGAAGTACCGGGTCGTCGTCGCGACGTGCCTCACAGGTGCGGCGCCTGCGGGCATGGGCATGAAGCGCGGGCATTTCACGCATATCTTCGTCGACGAAGCGGGGCAAGGCAAGGAGCCCGAAGTCGTGCTGCCTATCAAGATGCTCGCAGATACGATGACGAACGTCATCCTCGCGGGGGATAACCAGCAACTCGGCCCCGTGCTGCATTCGCCCGTGGCCTCGCAGCTGGGGATGAAGACGAGCTTTTTGGCTCGTATCATGGACCGGGACATCTACGATCTGGAGAATGGCACTAACGGCGGACGCGGGATCACGTAGGTCTTTTCTTCGTGGAATAGAGAACCAAGGGACCGTACTGACATCGGAATGGGCTTTAGCATCGTCAAGCTCATCAAGAACTTTAGGTCTCACCCCTCTATCCTTCAATTTTCCAATGAACAGTTCTATAACTCTGAGCTTCGTCCGTGCGGTGATCCTGTGATGATACGGAGCCTGGAGACTATTGACGAGCTGCCGAAGAAGAGGTTCCCACTCATCTTCCACGGGATGGTAGGCAAGGACAATCGAGAGGCGTCGTCGCCTTCCTTCTTCAACATCGACGAGGCGTCCCAGGTTAAGAAATATATCAAGTCCTTGCTGGATAACAGCAAGCTGCGACTGAGTATGTATTTTTCCGCGTTTTGTCTTGGACTCTTCTCTGACCGTGACCTATGATTGGCTTCGATTAGAGGCAGAGCATATTGGTGTGATCACGCCTTACCACGCTCAACGGTGCAAGATCCTCGACTTGCTGCATAAAGACCACAAGATGCGGGATATCAAGGTCGGGAGCGTTGAAGAGTTCCAAGGACAGGTGAGAAACGCCTGCACATACTCTCTTGAAGATGGAAAGACTAACAAATATATGAACCCTCCTAGGAACGCCGCATCATCATCATGTCCACCGTTAGAAGTAACACCGACTATGTGACGTCGGATATCGTTCGCTCTCTTGGCTTTGTGGCCAATGGCCGTCGAATGAATGGTACGTTTAAGCGCCCATCGAGCGCCGAGACTTGTGATGCTGATGAACTGCTCCTTTCTCTCAGTCGCGGTCACTCGTGCGCAAGCGCTTCTTATCGTCATCGGGAACCCCTACGTCTTATCCCTCGACCCCTTGTGGAAGGCCTTCATGAACTTCATTCACGTCAACGGAGGATGGACGGGCAAGCGAATCGATTGGGACCCTAACGAAGCCGTCGGAAGTGCCGAGTCTTTGGGCGAACAGCGCCGGACACAGGGAGAGCGAGAGATGGAGGAGACTATCGCGAGGATCAAGTCGATGATTTTGCAGAGGCACGAGGATTCGGACTTTGAGATCGACTTGGAAGACTCGGATGATGAGGATGGGACGAGGGCTCACGAAAGGCCCATTATTCGAGAGGCAGAGTAATATGGATGAGATACCGGGCTGATAGTGATTTCATGTCGCTTTTCAAGAATCCTAGGAATGTATTAATATTAATGTCCATGCGATGATCATCGCCTCCAGTTTCGCCGCGAGTGCGATGCCTACTTCAGACCATACTGATCCCAGTATGCTTGCATCTTCGAAAGGTTCTCTACCTCGCCGTTTTTCTCTAGCCAGGCCATGAGATCCCTCATCTTCAAGATGGACAAAACCCGTCCCTCTCCAATCAGACCCTCAAGCTCCTTCACCGTGCTGCTGACCCCGTCCTGACCGACCTCCTCTCTGTTTAACGCCTGGATGACGCCAATAACCTCTCCTCCATGCCCTTCAATCGTCTCGATCGATCCTCGAACTGCCTTTCCAGCAGTCATCACATCGTCCAGAATGAGGACCTTCTTTCCCTTCACGTCGACACCAACCATCTTTCCGCCCTCTCCGTGATCCTTAACTTCTTTCCTGTCATATGAGAATCCGACGGAAATGTTGTGCTGGGTATAGAGGGCGACAGCCGTCGTTGCCGCGAAGGGGATGCCCTTGTACGCGGGGCCGAAGAGCACGTCGAATTGAGGTACCGTGCCAGATGCAATGGCGTTGGCGATCGTTTGTGCGTATGCGGTAGCGAGTTTGGAGAGAATAGGTCCGGTAGAGAGAAGTCCGGCGTTGAAGAAGTAGGGCGATTGTCTATGGGTCAGTGAACCGCAGAGGTTCAGGCTATTTTACTTGGAATTTTGAAGCTTGGATTGGGAGCGCACCTCCCAGACTTCAACGTGAATAGGCCGAATTTGAGGGCCTCGACGGACATCGCATGCTCGATGAGCTCAGACTGGTATGATTGCAGCGATGGGGAGGACATGGTGGTGGTATAGTTTTAACGAAGAGATAATCTAATCTTGGCGAACTTTTGTCGGAGGCACATCCGAAATGAAGAAATCGTAAAAGGCATGCTATTCCCACGTCCTTTCGGTGTTGATCGGCCCAAGGGCGCTTACAAGCATTCTTCCTTCCTCCCGCCATCAGGCGCCTATTTTTCTTCGTTTTCAGCCGAATATCTCAGTCAATCTACAACTGCCAAGTGGGCGCACCGCAGCCTGGCCAGTTATGCGCTTAAAATTGCGTCGCCAATACCACATATTATGGCCCTCTGGGCAACCCTGGACACTGTGACAGTCTTAACCCTGTTATTTGAGTCTGATTTGAGCTCCAGTCTTTGTTGAAACGTACCATTTACCAGTTCATGGCCAATTCACGGCCTCTGTCGGATGCCCTGCTCTCCCCCTTAATGCATTATAATTGATTATCTTCCCTTTGTGCTAAGCACAATTATACCTTTGATTCTGTTACCAAAAGATGTGTTGCCACTCCCTCTTACATCCCAAAATCTTTCCAAAATCCGATATTTCGAGGGCAGCCGCGGGTTACGCTGGGTTACGCTGTGCCGATATCACGTGCCTACCCCGCCAGCTGAGCACAATACAAAAGTCGAGTTGTTGCTATAACGCTACCACCGTAATCCATATGCCAGTTGTTCATTTTGTCAAAAGTTGCGCCGAATTGAGTATACTCCCACTTTCAGGCTTCATTGAATCTCTGAGACGCCAAGTAAGCTGGTGTCAATTGGGGCACCGTAACAGCAGAAATGTTTGACAAAAGGTGTTATGTAGGTGCATGACTACCGAAGTTCATTTGCTCGACGCATCACAACGTTAACAGTTAGTAGCAACTGATTTCCTGAACAACCACCAGGGGAGTGGGGAGAAGAGGGCGTGTTCTTGGGAGGACGCTCACTAGGTTAGTAACCGGAATGATACCATCAAGAATCGCCTTTTATAGTAATCGATTTCCTTATATGGATGGAAAATGCAGGGTTCAGACCGTACAAAACCTTTCCACTTAACAGTGTCCAGGAATATAGGGAGTTATTCGACTCCACGCCAACCGTTGGTCATCATGTTTCAGGCGGCTCTCCTTTCACAGATTGCCCTTTCAGACATGAAGAGGTTTGGGTTTTATCACCTTCTCTCACCATATAGAAGACAATGTCCCCCGAATGGTGGGTATTTCCTCGATTCGGAAAAGACTCAATGACGCCTTGCCGCCATCTGAAGTCGAGGGTGGGATACCGACCTACCGGACGCTCCCTATACTAGCTGGCATAATTGTGCCGTTCTCGATTCTGCTACAGATACCCAGCCTTACAGGTCGATGGTATACTCGGACGGACGAGCACCACAAGATTATCGATTCGCGACGGAACACGACGCTCCTCAAGGCTGCCTTGATCATTGCGTTGATATGCGCAGTCTTCGCGAATGTTTGTTTGGTTATCCGGTATTTGGAGAGGGGAATAAAGCCTATGACGATTCTTGCCATCATCTTCTTAACGGCCCATGGTGCGTGTCTAGCTTTCAATCCTCTGTTTAGACAGTCGATGATGGCTTACCTTCAATAGACCTAATCAGCACCATTACCGTGATAGTGTTTGGGGTTCAGCATCGATTCGAGGACGGAGTCACGTACGGGCAAGCGTTCTGGTGGGCCGTTTGCTCTGTCATAATCTCCATCATAACCAGCGTCACCTTAATCATCGATTTTGTCCGAACGCCCAACTTTGCAAAGTCGGGAAGCGGGTTGACCAAAAAACAGCGTGGCCTTGTCATCATCATCATGGTGCTACTCATATACATCGGCTTCGGTGCGCTTATCGAAAGTGTACTGCTTCAGCACCCCTTTATCGACGCACTATACTTTGTAGTCACCTCGATTGAGACGGTCGGTAAGCATCACCCTACCTGCGCTTTTTTATCATACTAAAATTCTGCCGCACAGGTCTGGGAGACATACACCCCACCTCGGCAGGGTCCAAAGTCTTTACGATGTTCTATGTCACTTTCGGAATCCTGAACCTCGGACTGGCAGTGTCAGCCGCCCGGGAGGTTCTGCTAGAAGGCGTCGTCGTCTCTCTCAAGAACGCTATCCACAATATCCAACAGAAGGATCGAAAACGTCGAGTTCGCGCTCAATGGAAGAGATCCGTTGAATATCGCCTTCGAGCTCAGGGCCTTCCAGTCTGGGTTGATCTTCCCCCAGGAAGTACACCATCTTTCTGGTCTGGAGGTTTGCGCGGTGCAATGCATCGCCTTCGCGGTAGCTTCAACAGGACTGTCCACGATCCCAGCTACGAGGATCCAGGTGTCTATATCCGAGGATGCAAGCGCAGACGGCTAAACTTGGAGGCTCTTGAGAAGGAAGAACTGGAGGCAGCAGCCATGGAAGCAGGCGCTCCTCTGGCCGACCTTCTACTTCCCGGTGCTCTCGAGTGGAATCACCTGGTACCCACTCCGGATTCTCGAGAGGCAAGGCTTTTACTTACACAACCACCCCTGACTTATGTGCGATTTGGCGCCATGTCAAGGCTCCTGGCCTCTTCCGTGCTTGCTCTGGTATACGGGGAGCAGGCTCCCCACATTCGGAATGAAGGAGACTTGGAAGATATTTCCATCTCAGCCGACGAGGGCGGGAATACTTCCGTTAGGACATCGAAGCCTCTCATACCCTTTAAATTGGACCCAGCGACATTGTCGGCGATGCTTCGGCGAGAAGCGAAAACAGCATTCTACGTCCGTCTGAGTTCCGCCCTTGCGCTGTGGCTAACATTTTGGATGGTAAGCAATTGTTATTCCACCCCCGCGATGCGGCATTGACGGCGGGTATGAGGTGGGGGCTGCGATATTCAGCAAAACCGAGAGCTGGAGCTTTGGAACAGCCGTTTATTTTTGTAAGTTCCTCTTCATTAAGACCTTCTACTACATCACCTCATGCCATATTATTGCTGGTAGGCTTCGTAGTGTTCACGACCCTCGGATATGGTACGTCTGTTTCAACGAAATGTCTTATACGATCGTCAATTTTTTCGTTATCAAAAGGGGACTATGCTCCGCAGACGGCTGCAGGACGCGCGATATTTGTGGTGTGGGCACTCCTTGGGATAGCAACCATGACCATCCTTCTTTCCAGTAAGCCCGTCCCTATCCTGAGCCAGCCTACGTATCAACGCCCCTTCATTTTCCTTCTCAGTTTTGACGGAAGCCTACTCCACTCGCTATAAGCGCGCCGTCCAATCAGAAGTCATCCAGAAAGGCGCCTACGACGATGTTTCAAGACAGTCAACGAGTACTTCCCTCGAACTAAGCACCTTTTCTCGGGCTCCTACGGTTGTTGGAAAACCTCGCACCGTGAACTTTGAAGGAGCTGAGTCTGAGCGGGGACATCAGATTTCTGGGATACCTCGCATTGACATGCCGAATCAGCCTGCAACTGTCGAACCTTGGCAAGCGCGTCATGCAGTTAGTAGCGGGGTTCAACTTCCAGGAGCTGTGCTACGACACGTTCATGGGACACGGGAGCTGGTGCAGGCTGCGATCGTAGTGGCCGAAGAAGAGGCACCGAGCCCCGATGAAGCCACCGGACCTGCTGGTATGATGAACGTATGTCCCTTTCATCTATATCTCCATAGACAGGCGGTGACTCCGCTTCGCAACTCCAGCTTCAGGTTATCCTCGGGCACATCGATCGTGAGTTCTGTTGTTTCTCAATGTTTTGTTCTCGACACTATGTAACGCCGTACCTAGGGCGCTTGCTTGCGCTGACGAACCTTGTGAACAATGTTCCTGAGGAACCACCACGAATCAATCATGAAGACCCTTCATAAACCCACCTCTCCCGGCGATACCTACGCTCAGGTTCTCAGTGGAAACTCAGTCAGGATTCGTGTCAGTTCATAAGGTAAATTACTACCGGCATCTACAATCTTTACGAGCCACCCGAAGCTTATACTAGTAGCTGCCCTGCCAGACTTCCGAGTCGTCTATGTGGCCATGAATGTATCCTATGAAGCAAATCTAGAGTGCGACGCCAAAGGCGGCGGCGGCGAAGACAGCGACTGCCCATCCGCCCATCTTGCCAACGGAAGACGCGTTGTTCTTCCCATTGCTGAAAGTGGCAGGAGGAGAGGCGGTTGTCGCCGTCGAAGCCGTTTGGGAGATCGACACAGAGAGGGACTTCGCCGGGCCTGCGGTTCCCTTCGCAGTCACGGATGCTAGATAGAGCAGGGTCAAAGGGGAGCAGACTTCTGGTTAGCCATCTGGGAGAGGGATACGGGTACGAAACTGTCGACGTACCTGCTGCACACTCTGCCCGGAAGTACTGCTGTGCGATGGCCTGGTCGCCAGGGGCCTTGCAGTTGTCCGTCTCGCACTTGTTGGTGTCAACTGCGAATTGGGGGTTGGCACAGATACATGCGAAGTCGGTACTGTGTTAGAAAGGGAAAGGGGATGTCAGCATCACATTCGTAAAGGGCGATCTGGATATGTTGCTTACATGCTTTTGCAGTTGTTGGCCTTGACGGAAGCTTTGGCACAGGCAAGGACACAGGGAGAGATATCACCCTGGGCGGAGATTGCAACTGCGGCAGCGAGCGCAATGAAAATCTGGGCGAAGAGCATGACGGAGGTGGAGTTTTAGTTGAACTGCAGTTGACTGTTGGGGGAGGAGGTGGTGGTGGATGACTGGGTGGCGGGCAATGAAGGACGGCTGCTTTTTTGCCCCCCATCTTTACCAGCTGCCAGCCGCCGCCTCGTAATCACTTCGTGGGTTTCTCCAGGCCAGCAGCGAGGAGAACTTTGAATACGGGGTTTCAGTGTGTGTATGAGGCGGAGAGGTTACTTCGTGAATTTAGGCGCCAACTAAGTTAAGGCGTTGAGCAACAGGCCTCAGATCTTTGAGTCGTGTGCGCTCCGTGGGTCCTCGACGGTGGCCATGTTGGTATCAGAACTGAAGTGAATAGCTATCGCGTAAGGACACTCGAATTGTATTGAAATTTCGAAGTAGTTATGTACTTAGACGCGTAAATATCAGACGCTATCCTCGATATCGTTCACCCGAAGTCTTCAGCAAGTCCCGAGGATTCTCGAGTCTCGACGGCTTCAAGTAGAGGAGCAGAGTGGACCCAATCCTCAGCCCCCGTTCTGCTATGACTGACTCTGGATTACCATCGTAAATGCAATGTAGCGGCCAAGCCTATAGCTCGCTCGGTGACAATATTGGCCCGGGGACGAGCGGCTAAACTTAAGCCAAGAACGACGAGTGAACCGAGTCGTTCCCGGCACGTCCGTCGAGACTCGAGCAATTACTCCACGATGCAGTCTCCAATCCACCGAGTATCCACCCCTTCCAAGTTCTTCCCGTGTCCTGGTATCACCGTGAATTCCTTTCCAAACATTTATGTATCTACATAGTCCTACAGAATAGAATATTACATCGTCTCCAGCCGGGGTCAATACACAAGGAATGGCCAGTTCCCATTTTCCAAAAACCAGCGTCCCGCGCCTATCCTCCAATATCAGTGCCCAAATCCACACTTTCCAAGAATCCACGCCACACCACCCATTCCGTCCTACCAAAAATACCCCCAAAAAATCCTACCCAACATCTACTCCTCCCCCTCCCCCCCAGCCCTCATCCTAACCCACCCATCCCCCTCAAACCTCCTCATCCAAAACCACCCCGGCTCCATCTGCACAACCCTCAACCTCCTACAATGCCGATTCCACCCCACAAGATAGTCTTCCAGATCCTCCTCCAGACTCTGCGCAATCCGCCGCCTCTCATCCACCGCCTCGCTCTCACTTCTCATATCCACACCCATACCACTCGTACTCGTACCCATACTGGTACTGGGAGTGGGACTGGTGTTGGTATTGGTATTGCTGGTAGTGTTGGGAAGGCCGCGGAAAAGGTCGTTCGAGAAGCGCGCGGCGTGTCGGAGCCTGGCTCTAGCAGTGTACGGGGCTGGGGCGGGGGCGGGGGAGGACGTTGATAAGGTGTTCGCAAAGTCCTGGATTGCGTCGGAGCGTCTACCCGCCGTAGCAGTGCCAGTCTGCGTCTGCCCTGTGCTCGAACCCGCACCCGCACCCACCGCCGACGCCGTACTAGAACTCGAACTCGACGCCGACGACGTATGCCGGTGATACCTATCACCATGATACCCATGCCTCCCAATAAGCAAGTCACTATACCTGCTCCGGAACGGGTTCTGCCCCCCAAGAAGCCTATTCCTTCCATTGTTATCCTGCGCAGAGCTCCCGTTCGAGCTGAGCCGTTCGAGCGTTCCCTCGCTCTCCCCGTCAGCACCCATTGCATGACTCCCACTCCCACTCCCACTCGCACCCGCGCTCGAGCTCGAACTCGAACTCGCGACCACATTCGCACTCGCACTCGAACTCGACCCCGAACCCGACGCAACAACAACCCCACCCCCCGCCCCACTCGTAAACGTCCCCCCACCCGCACTCCCAAACCTCCCACCCCCAATGCCCCCTCCCATCCCTCTATCCACAATCGACGCCTCCACCGCCCTCCGCATCGCCTCCTCCTCCTCCTCCAAATCCACCATCATCGCCGCCTCCGCAATCGCATCCAGCCTCGACTCCCTCCTCGCCCTCGCAAGCGACTCCATGAAATACCCCTCCTCCATGTCCCTGTCGTTATGGTTGATGTCGTTGTCGAACAGGTCGTAGTCGCCGCCGTGTAGGAAGTCTGTTATGTCCGCCATGTCTGCCATGTCTACCAGCCCCACCGCAGTAGTGGAAGTGGGAGCGGGAGTACTGGTATGCGAAGGCATGGGAGAGGTTGTGGCGATGGTGGAGGGGGAGGATGCAGCGCTCACACTCGTCGTCGTCGTCGTCGTCGGTGTGGGTGCAGGTGCGCTGCTTGTCGGTGGTTGAAGGTAAGGGAGGGTAAAGTGCCCTCCGGCGCCTCCGAGGCCGGCACCAGGACCTGTCCCTCCTAGCCCTCCTAGCCCTCCACCGCCACCTCCACCTCCTCCGCCGCCGCCTCCGCCGCCGCCTCCGCCGCCTCCAGGCCACCACTGGTTGTTGTGGAACTGGTTGAGGTGATGGTGGTGCGGCGGGTGGTGGTACGATCTGAACTGTTGGTCCCGCTTGATGCAGTCGGAGGACGATATGAGCTTGATTGTGTGCAGGAACTTTAAGTCTGGGAGGATGTCGGAGCCCAGGACCACGTAGGTATTCTAGAATTAAAAAGAGAGGGTGCATATCATGAGTGAAATCCAAAGCGAGAGTATGGCGGACGAACGAACCTCTTCCAAAGACCCCTTCCCAAACCTCACCACCAACTCATGCAAGCCCTTAAACAACGAATGCGTCGCATACAGAATCTCACGATCCCACGTATACAACCTCAAATGCAGCTTCTTCAGCGTCCTCGGCAGCTTCTCCAACACCACGAGCACCACGCTCATCTCCATCGCCTCATTCATACACACCTCCTCCATACTCCCCGCGCTCTCCGCCATCAACAGCGACGCGATCGGCAGCGGGCCCTCGTAGCGGTACACGCCCCCCAGGCGGAACTGCGCCGTGCCAATATTCTGCTCCGTCAGCGTGTGCTTGCCCACCTTCAAGTGCACGCGGGCATGTCGCTGGCCGAGCAGCTGCACGATGGACTCCATCATCTCGCGGCTGAGGTCGTCGACGACGAGCGTGAGGTGGCGCAGCTGCGCGAGCGGGGCGAGCAGCGGCGTGAACAGCGCGAGGTTGAAGGGGTTCGCGGCGTACAGCATCGTCGCGGTCTGCGCGGTATTCTGGGTCTTGGACAGCACGTCGAAGACCTGCGCCAGGGTGGGCGTCCACGTCAGCGTGAGGGTCGTCAGCGACGGGATGCTGAGCAGGTAGAGCGGGTGCAGGATGGCGGGGCGGCTGATCTCCGAGGGCGGGTACGGCAGGTCGTCCGTGTCCGAGGAATACCGGTTGCATTTGAGGCTGAGGCTCGTGATGTGCGAGAGGCGCGAGGCAAAGTCGAAGGTCGTGTTGTCGAGGAGCCACGTCTGGTGCGCCGCGCGCTGGGCGGGGTCGGACGGCGCGCGCGCGATGCCGTGCTGGTGCTGGAACGTCCGGTTGTTCGTGTTGTAGACGAAGAGGCCCGGGCCCGGGGCCTGCCGGCCGAGGTTGCTGAGCAGCGGGAAGTAGATGTACGTCCAGATGAAGGTGCAGCGGTGGATGCTGAGTTCGCGCAGGGAGGGGATGCCCTCGAGGACTTGGTACAGCGCAGGCGTGATGATCGTGTTCGTGAGCTCGAGAGACCGCAGGTTGGTGAACGAGAGCAGTCGGTGGTGGATGGAGTCGTAGAGCTCCCAATCGACGGCCTGTTACAACGTTAATAACTCCTCACAAGTTCGGCGAACCGGGTTCGAGGTTCGCGGTTCGCGGTTCGAGGTTCATTAATCAAAGGCTGGGGCTGCTGGGACTACTCTATGCATTGAGCTTTCAGCGACGATGGCTGTGACATGGTGGGTCGCCGCCGCCCTTTTGTCCTGCGCCATCACAACACCGTTTGGACACCGCGTCGTCGCCCTCACCTTCGGACGAGATGGAAACTGTCGGCGCTCGGAGACTATGGCGCTCCTCAAACCTCGCATCCGAGCCCGCAAGGCCCCATCTCCTCGCTCCATCCGTTCCACTCCCCCTAGCACGAACCCTGCTCGTTGAGTCAACAGGGTCTCGTCTCTCCGTCCCATCCCCCCGATCACGAGCCCTGCTCGCTGAGCCAACAGGGCCTCGCCTCCTCGCTCCATGCACCCGAGCACGAGCCCTGCTCGCCGAGCCAGCAGGGCCTTGGTGACGCCGCTCCATATACGACCCGGTCCCCCTCATTCCCCTTCAAAGTGATTGTGACGACGAGCAAAGCCGCCCACCAGCACTGGCGGCTCCGCTGACAAAGCCCTTAGGCCTTAGCAGTCATGCCTTTGAGTGCCTTTGTGAACCTCGAACCTCGAACGCCGAACCTCTTCCCCCGCGCCCCAGGCATTCTGCACCCCTGAATGAAGACACTCACCAGGACTAACGCGCTGTGCTGATTAACCTTCTTGTACGACAGCTTGACGTTGACCTTGCGCACGACGCCGCGGAACGACTCGAGCGTCCCCCCATCGCCCCAGTCCTCGACGTTCCTCTGCGCCCCGGTGGCCTTGGCCCAAGTAAGCTCCCGCAGGAGTGGCCGCTGCGTCAGGGCGTAGAACTTCTTCGACACCTTGGACACCGCGTTCAAGTCCGGCGTCCCCAGGTAGTCGAACAAGAACAACCACACATCGTCCGGCACGACGTCGATGTCGTACTCCTTCGAGCGCTGGATCGCCAGAGAGATGTTGACCTCCCGGCCCTTGCCCTTGCCCTTGCTCGCCATCGCCTGTTCCCGAATTTGTTCGTTTTTGGTGCGAGGGTATCGTTCCAAGGTCGGTCTCGCCGTCGTCGCCGTCGCTGGCGTGTGGGGAGGTCGAGGTGAGAGCACGAGGGCGAGCGACTCCGCCCCGACTCCCACGCGGCGGCCTTTGCCGAAGACGGCGCAGACAAACAGCGCACAACAGCTACAACAGCTGCACTCGACGACGAGCAGCACCTCGTCGTCCCCTCTAACGACCAGGCTATCTCACACCAGCGGACACGATGGCCATACCGCCAGAGGTCCTGTACAAGGACATTCCAGAACTATTCGAGGTGCGCAGTAATCTGCCGTGGGCCTGGCTATGCCCTGATAACGTCCACAGATCGACCTCGGAGAGGCGTTGACGGCGCGGACGGAGGCTCTGTGTACGTGGCCGCGCGATCGCACTTGCACCTGGGGTGACTGACGGCTGTACAGCGACATTCAGAGAGCTCGGGCCGCCGGATCTGTGCCATGTTGTGAAGAGCACGGGGCGGACGGGGCAGCGCGATGTACGTACGCACAGCAGTGGATGGACGTACCTCTGACATGGCCCTTGCAGCTAGGATCCTATCACTACGTGTCGGGCGTGGATGCGTCGTCCTCAGCATCGTTGGCGGCCTATATCAACTCCCTCACCTACGCCATCGAGGAGAATTCGGCGTGGTTCTCGAGCACGGCAAAGTGGAAAGTCAGGAATGGCTGCTACTGGTGCGTTCTACTTCGATCACACGTCCCACTATCCCCTCATCTCGTATCCAGCTGCTTCAACGCCTTCTCGCGCGTCGACATGCGAGTCGACGTCAAGATTCCTGGAGGCGTCAACGCGTACGTCATAGACCTACGAGGCGAAAGGTACGCATCGTCTCTTCAATCCGCGAGGACCGACTGGCATGCAAGTTCGCGAACCTGAGGTTCGAGGTTCGAGGTTCGCGGTCCGAGGTCCGCAAATTTAAGTGTTGTTTCGTTGTGCTGGGGCCGTCGTTATGCTTTGCTGCGAGAACTGATACGCGATTCCGGTTCTCGATTGCAGAACCAGCTCTGGAGCTGGTTCTGCAGAGACCTCAGTTCTGGTTTGGATGGCGGGTCTCGCCTCCAGAACTGTTTCAAGAACTGACCTCAGAACTGGCACTGGAGCTTTGACCCTCCTACTGCCTGGAAGACACTCTGAAAGAGCCGTCGAGAAGCACTAAGATGGATGTTGTTGGATGGAAAGGCGTGGGCACCCTGAAGCGCTTTTATTTTGGTATATTGCGGACCTCGAACCTCGCTCGAACCTCGGACCTCCGACCTGCGTGCCACTCAGTCCGGTATTCTGCAATCCGCACACGCCATTAAGCGCCCGCCTCCACAGACACGAAGCGACGCCCGAAATCTGGCAAGAAACCTACGTCTCCGCCCTCCTGCGCGCCATCCTCTACTCGGACGACCCCACCTACACCCTCGAAGCCTACCGCAAGCTCGACCCCATCACCAACGCAGAGGGCGAGCTGCGCTTCCTCCAGGCCGCCGAGGCGCTGTTCTCGAAAGGCTGGCAAGTCGGATCGGACCCCGAGATCCAGGTGGCGACGGTCGTGTCTAACCACCTGACCGCGGGCATTATGAAGTACTTTGGGGACAGCGGGCGGTTTCAACAGGCTGCGAACATGTTCGAAAAGATCATGGTGCACGAGCCCGAAGTGTCGTCGCTTCTCGCGCGCAGCTACATCGGAATGAGTGAGTCATTCAATTGAATATGAGGAAGGGAATTGACGACGTACAGACGAGGAAGTGAAGGCTGTCCAGATCATCGCCAACGCGATGAAGGAGACGCCGCAATCCTACACGCTCCTCCACGCCCAGTGCGACTTTCTCCGCACAAAAGGCAAGTACGAATGGGCCGTCAAGCTCGCCCGTCAAGCCGTAAACTGCGCCCCAAGCGAATTCGTGACATGGGAAAAGCTCACCGATCTCTACATCGACCTGGGGCAGTACGACTCGGCCCTCCTCACCCTCAACTCCTGCCCCATGTTCACCTTCAACGGGCGAGACGCCCACCGCACGCTCCCCGTCGCCAAAATCCACCTCCCCTTCACCCGCGCCATCGGCGAGATCCTGCCCGAGCGCACCAAGACCGAAGACGACGAGGCCGACCCCGCGCTCCAACGCCTCCCCGCGCCAGGCCTTCGAGGAACATGGGCCCGCGCGTACAGCCTCCTCACGCGGCTGGTGGCGCAGATCGGGTGGGACGAGCTGTTGAAGACGCGGAGCAGTGTGTTTGTGATGGAGGAGGAGTATCGGATGCAGAAGGCGCAGGGGGATATTAAGCAGGTTGGGGGGAATGGGCATGCGGCGAGTGGGAGTAGGGGGGTTATTCATGAGGATGGGACGGTTGTGCAGGATGATAAGGCAAGTACGCGCGGGATCATTGCGCCGCCCAGTCCTGAGCCGGCCGAGGTGCCTACGATTAAGATCTCGAGCGACAGCGTCGACCTGCGTGGTGCTGATCCGAAGGGCAAGGCGCGGGCGAAGGTCGAGGAGACAGAGGAGGAGGAGGGCGATATCGTCGCAACGCCCTCGCACTTGCGCAACGGTGTCAGTGCGCTGGTGGAGAAGCCCGTGCAAGCGGCGGGGGAGGACAAGCAGGACTCGAGCGACATCACGGCCGTCGCGCAGGCGGAGCCCTTCTCCTTCAGCAACAAGCGCCTGTGCGAGCGGTGGCTCGACAACCTCTTCATGGTGCTCTACGAGGACCTGCGGGTGTGGACGATCTTCCGCGCGGAGGTGGCGCATTTCAAGACGCAGCATGTGGCGTACCGCAAGACGGGGATGGAGTGGGAGATTTTGGGGGACTTGGGGGTGAGGCTGCATCATAAGGAGGAGGCGAAGGAGGCGTATCAGCGGTGTTTGGATGGGACGAGGTACTCGGTGAAGCCGTGGGCGAGGCTGATGGAGATGTATGCGGAGGAGGGGGATGCGATTAGGGTTGCTGTGTATCAGACGGTGTATAATATCAATGAATATACCGATTTTCTGGCTCCAAGTTCACGGTGAGGATGCTTTATGCTTCTCATTGTAGATTGAGGCTGACGTGTTGCTAGTATCCTACGCCGGCTGCTCCTGTGAGTGTTGATCTATTGATGAGGTGCTCCCATTGCTGATCGATGCTTGCTCACCGTGATGCGCTTGGCTGCGCTCGTCGGGAATATCCTTTTAAGGTTGGAAAGTTGCCATTTGGGGTAAAAAAGACGAAAAAAGCGCTAACTTAAACACTCTATCTAATACATTCAGGCTCTTCAGAACGTATCTACCCATACTATGCCCATGAATACAAGTTCTGTTGAAGAACACGCAGAGCACGGGCATAGTATAGCTCGGGGTCACAGCTCACCCTTCGCTGGGGGAGATTTGAAATGGGGGATGGCTTATATATGTCCTCAGCGCGCACGGACCATTGACGTGGCTAAGCTGCCAAGGGAGCAACCGGGCATTCCGGCTGCCTCACGGTGCGTCCTCTTCGCCTCCGAGTCCCTTGCGCCTGGAGTCAATAATCAGTCCAGGTGGCGCTGGATTGATTATTCCTCCGGGCAGCCGGCAAGACTACTAACCCTTTGTTGCTATCCATTGTGCGCTGTATTGCATTCTCTCTCTGCACTCCCTTTACGAGCATGCTAACATGCCTTACCTTTAGGTCATGTGCATTGAAGGGACTTGGTTGGAGGAGGGGAGAAAGAGTAGTTATGTAGACCCCTGTCTGTACGTACAACGGTTCCCAGCCCCGGCTTAATGAAATTTCAAGTTATTCTCGGCATTTCGCCCACAAATCTCGATGAGCTGAGTTGGTGAATTCATGCTCCGATTATTCTTGGGTAACGGTTTACCCTCGATTCATTCTCCCACAACATGTGTCGTGGCCTGCAGCTGCGACGGGCACTTCTTCATTTCCCTTCTACCTCCAACATCGCGTCCGTAACTCCAGAACATGCCTCAGCAACGACGGCCAAGGTTCGCACACTCGCCTCCACGCTCGTTCTACGGTACGTCTCTTCCTTTTCTCGACATGCAGCCGCTGACGGTCCAGGCAGAAGCCAGTCATTTTCCGGACACGTAGCACATATGGTCGGCCTCGGTCTTTACGCATGGCACCCCATGTCCAATATTCTCTCTAAACGGTAATGTATGTCCTTGGAATGCTTAGCTTCGAGCTGTTCCCTTTCAGTGCTGAATATGAAATCCACAGCTCACCGCCGCTCAGACAAGATTTCCCTCGCCGCAACTATTCTTCCGCACGGTTCGAAACTGGACCCTGCACGTCCCATTTCGGCCAAGACCAATCCAGCTCGATTCCCGGACGAGCCACGTCCCTCGACGGCCAACACCAATTCACCACGATTCCCGGACGTCTGAAAATCGATGTTTCATACCTTGGTAAGCTCGACATCGACGGGCGCTCCTTGAACCGGTCGAAGGTACGTCTACACCTCTTCCCTTTCAGTGCCATATATTTTGATACACTTAGACCTCAAAACACAAGCTCGAAAATCAACCTTCCAAACCTCAAGCTCGTTGTAGACTGCAGGATGCTCCCTGGGGCCGCCGAAGGTACGCTCACATCTTTTCTTCTTCACTCCCACATATGCTTATGCACTAGCTCTCGCAGCGCCGGACCTCCCATCTGACCCGTTTTCCGGACGCTCGAATATCAAATTTCGGAATCTCGAGCTCGCCGCGCCCTTTCCAGCCAACGCCAATCAACGACGCTCGAAAATCGCATTTCCGAATCTCAAGCCTCGGCATAGACTGCGGGACGCTTCCTGAAGCAGCTGAAGGTACGTCCACACCAGTTATCTTTGAGTCAACATATTCTGAGGCACGGAGGGCGTTCATAGACGCCTCGACGCCGTTTCCCGGACCTCCAAAAATCGAATTTTCGCCCCTCTCGTCGGATCTGCGTCGGTGAGCATTCTGAGCCCTGGGTTACGTCGCTCATATCTCTGATTCTGTGTTTCAAATGGTTCAGAAGCCCGCGCGATACACGCAGACCGCATAGGTAAGCCATTCTCGAGTGGAATTCGTATTCGCCGGCTTACTCTAATTTCGGCCACATCAGAAATATCCAATGCCGTCGCCATGCAGGTACGCTCTCCCATTTCTCACCCCAGACTCCCGTCATCTCAACATCATTAGGATGTCGCCCCAAATACAGCTCTCCTCACCGTTGCCCATGCATCAGAACCCCTTGATTCCGTGCCGGCTCGCTCTCATTCTCCAGCTATTACCACACGGTAAGCCATTCATTTCGCATCATCTACTTTCGGAGTTCGTACTGATTAGAAACTCTAAATAGACAGTGAAAACTCGACTCGGATGCAAACGTGAGTAGAGCAAATCTCTATCCTTTCCATTCGGTACTAATCACATCTTAATTTGTGACGAGGTCTGTGGGATTGGCATCGGAAGATCGGCGGGAGCAAACCAGGTCGGTCCGTAATGTTATACTGAGCTTTGCGTGGACTGACTCTCTAATTTCCTGCGTCTAGATATGGACGTGCTCAAGGCCCCTTTCCCGGGCGAACACGCTACGAGGGGAAGCCGCGCGCAATGCGGTATTTCGGTACGTCAGCTCGCTATGATGAAGCCGGAGTCATTCGCGCTCATGATTCTCTCGCTAGCCTCAGAAGCAACAGTGACGCCGGATTACGAGCGATGGAAGGATTAAATTTACTTGATAGTTGCCGATAGTATGGCATGAGTAACGTACATTAGGTTTCGCGCTGAGTACCCCGAGCAAGAAACGGCGGTAAAGGGCGAGCGGAGCGCTCCCGCTGCCGTGAGCTTCGCAGGCCTGGAGCGTGCTTCAAGCTTGCCGTCACAACCGCCCTTACCGCCCCGCCCAGCCTTCACGGTTGCCTCACGGCCCATCCGTCCCTCTCGCTTTCCACAATTAGCTTGAATTATTTGCGTAAAGGCCCAAGGTCGATGTACGTTACCCCCGTTTTATGCGTCCCCGCGACGCGCGCGGGTACGCCGGAACACCGTTCCTCTTCTCGGAAAGAATAAACCATACTTTGTTGAATAGCACACGTACGCAGACACCTCTGCACAGTTAGGCCAGGTACACTCAACGTTACGGTACGTAGGAAAATGAGGTGCTCTGCGAAGAAGCTTGTTTCACGGAAAAGCCGATCGAATGACACAGATCGGATGCGCGCGTTGACGGGCGCTTATTTTGGCGCCAACGAAACGGGGCGCGTTGTGCACATCCACAGCGAGTTAGACACAACTCAGTGCACTAAAAGCATTACTATGGTATACCTGGAGTACCATCGAGTTCGCCACTACGCCGCATGATGCGAAATTCCTGACACACAGCCGGGATCTGGGGCCAAGGTCTCGTCCTCACACTCAGGTTCGTTGCAACGCTGCCATTACACCACCTCTAGGATTCTAGACTACCTTAAGTTGACGCATCATACGTACTGATGCTACCGTAATGCTGTCATTGGTCCCGAGTCTAAGCTGGGAAAAGTGTTCAATGGAGAGCGGGACATGGAAACCGGGTTCCGGGACAGGGATATTGGCCCGAGTGCACGATTGCGCGCATAAATCTCCGGGACTTGGAGATATAGGTTACTCATGGAAGTTAGGGGTACACCGGGTGCTGTATTTAGTAGCCCGGTGTGCGTTCCGACAAAGGGTGACACCTTGAGTTAAGATCCTTCTTTGACACGAAATAGAGATAGCGACACATACCTTCAAGTCAAAACGTCAACATCCCGCTGCTGCATTCACACCAAACCATTGATTCCAACACCCCCAGCGCATCTGGGCCGTAGTGATATCGTAAATTAACTGCTTACCCATTGATAGATTTGTTGAGTTGGTGACCGGGATCCGAGAACTCAAAGCGAGATCTGCCCCAGTTGGCGCCGAGAGCACGCTCAATTCGCACACTCGCACACATATTACCTTGTCCCTATCTGTCCTCTGAGGGCCGTTCGGGATTATTACTTATGGGATATGGGGTGTGGGGTGATAACGAAGGCAAATTTAGTCGCGATGACGCAAAGTGAGAGAAAGTCATGGGCAAGACACAGACCTCGTGAAATAAGCGCCCAAACGCGAAACAAGCGAAACGACGTAGCACAGTATCATACTTGGAAATATAGAGCTCCACCCTTTATCAAGGATATGCTCAATATAAGGTTAGTGAGGCTCGATTGCCCGCGCTCAGCCCAAAGCCTCTGTGAGTCCACAGCAGGAGAATTGTAGAGTTCTTTCCCCCGGATCCATCGTACGCACAAAACGGAACTTACAGCAGTTTCGTAGGACTGCCGTATATTACTCAAACGCGTTGCGGGTTCCAAAATTTCGAGTTAGATGGGCCGTAGCATGGGAGGAGGCACGGAGAGAATACAGACGACTTACACGTATTGCAAGTAATATTGTGTGTGGGGAGCAAATATATTCATTGAATTACAAGTATTCCTTTTGACCCCTGGTACCCTAATGTGTCCAGACACTTGCGATGAGTGTGAACCTCAAGGATGAGGAGAAGGCTTACCGGACATCACAACCACACAGATACACCCATCGCACCCTGTAGATATCACGATCGTATGTCAACGTACAGTAATACAGACAATATACACGCTGTAGGCTACCCCTCGGCTGCCCACCCGACCCCTACCCTTCACACCACCGAATCTTCGATATTCACACCAAGCGCACCTAACCCCGTCCTCCTCGCCCCATTCACCTCAATCTACCCCTTCAAACAATCGCTCCCGCACATAGTCTGGGCTTGGCGCCGCATCAGTCACACCATCAGACAGTTGGTACGGTGCTAGACCCGTTGCTGGGGAAAATTTGGGCGAGGAGCGAATCGGCGCAGTGGGACGGGCACGTAAACCAAGCGTACCAAGTATTCTGCCGTTGCAATCTGGCGGAGAGATGTGCGGATTTCGGCAGAGACTGGGTGGTCTATTCGGGTGCTTGAAGGTCGTAACATGAAGGACCTGGGCCCGAGGTCCGCCGGGTGGGTCTTGGAGGTGTATATAAGATGGGGGACGTTGGGGTAGGTTTCTTCATCAGTCCCACCGACTTTCTTCCCTTCGCCTTCTTGTCCACTCTCCTCCTCTACTCTCACATAACTCTCTTATACGTGCCCCCTGCGCCCTCGTTGCCCTTAGCCCGCTCTGCCTTCGCTGTCCACGGCGAGTTCGAGGCAAGTCCACCATTTGGTCTGATTCGTCAGACGCTGTATTGATATCTTTTCCGTGTTCTTAGAAATCGTCTGACCTCAATCGTAGACGCTCGTGAGAAACTGACTACACTATCCCCAAGACCACCCTCGTCGTCGTAGTCGAACGCCCGCTCGCCGTTTTACATCCCAGACAAAAGGTAAGTCTATTCCCGGCTACGCTAATACATCGCAACTATTACTGACTACCCTTCTCCTATATCCTCCTATCGCCGCGTGCCGCGCAGGCCGAATCTCGAATGGTCAGTCATTCTAGCAGGTATCCACGTTCACTTACCGTATGTTCAACCCATCAAGCCCTCCTCGCAAGACGACGCACGGCAAGCCTGCCGCGCTACACGTCGACGTTCGCTTGAACGAATGCCGTGAAATCTAGGGAACACGGTGAGTACGTTTCGGCACACTAGTGTGTGTGCGAGAAGGCTCGCCGAACTGTGCCAGACGCGGTCAGTCTCAGTCCCCCCGGCGAACCACCCTCGAATCGGTACCGTCGTCGTAATCGTAATCGTCGTCTTCGCCGTTTCGTGGTTATCATTAACCTTATCCGTCGCGTCTGGACGACACTCTACGGTGAGCTTATCATTTCACAAGATAACTATGCCGAGCTTGACTCACCTTCATCGCTAGACTTCGCCCCACCACGGATGCTGCCACTGTCGTCGTCGCCGTCGCCACTTGTACTATGCCTACGATTGTGCTGGTAAGTTTATCAGTTCCGTTGCATCGCAATAGACTAGCTGACAGACTCACGTTTAACCATCCGTCTCTGCTCCAGACGTCCGTCACCGCCCTCAACCTCGCCCGTCGTGCAGCGCCGGTGGCGCAGTAACCAGTTCGCCCATCGGCGCGCAGGGTGCTCGCGTTCTCGAGCGTCGGACCCGGCACAAGGGTAAGCAAACTCTTGATTCGCACCGCGTCGGTTCGTTGCGATGTTCGAACTTCGCCTTGAGCTCGGCAGTACCCCCCGACGTGCGCATCCATATGCGTTCGTTCGCGCAGCGCCATCCTACGCAGGCAGACTCGCGTTTCCTCCATCCGGTTCTGGCTGGCTCGGCTCGGCTTGTGTTCGCGGTTGCGCGAGGTGCTGGTGCTGCGAGTGTTGTGAGGCGCGGCGCGGGGCGAGTGAACTGTCGCCGACTGCCGATGTACAACTCGTGTTCGGGGTTGCGTGTGTTTGCTGGAAGTCGGGTTTATTTGCGAGCGGGCGGCCAGGGGGTGGATGTGAAGGGCTTGGATGGAACGTGAGTTCGGAGTCATCAGAGAAGCCGCCTGAACTCACCGGCCTGATAGTGCTGTCTTGTCGACCCAGAGACGCGGCGCGTTTCGTTCGGTTCTGGCTGGCCCGGTGCGCGAGGTGCCGCTCGTGTGTGAAACGCGCCGAACGATGGAGCTCCGGGCGATGGGTGTCTTGATTGAGGGCGAGGGAATGGTCGCGGGATGGCCGATGGACTTGTGTATGGGCGTGCGTGCGTGTGCGGGCAATCGGGATTTACGGGTGGCCGTGAGGCGATTGAAGGGTGGATCTTCTAGCAGACGTGAGTGAGTTTGTGTTCATCTGGGGAGAGCCGTCTGAGCACTGACCTTGTGAGTCTCTACGCAGAGGCTCCGCCGTGTGTGCTGCCGCTAACCTGTCCTTGCGCCAGGATTCGCCCTCCTGACTTGGAAGCCTGGCGTTGGGCCCTCTGGCACTGCCCAACCGATGGACATGTGCGATTGGCTTCATCTCGCGGCCCTGCGTGTGTCGAAGTCAGACTTTGAAGGCATGGCGATGCCGGTCGACCGCCGATATGGGATCTAGCTAGCTGGAGGTTGGGTGGTGCTCGTAGACGCCGGATATGTAGATTAGCTTCGCGTACCTCGTTGTGTAGCGTGGTGGCGCGACGGCAATCAGCAGGAGAAGGGGGGACGGGCGCTGGAGACAGGCGAGACGAGGGATCTGGGGTGCTGGCGGTCGAGCACGAAGGGGCCGCGCAGCGAATGAGAGCTGCTGAGCCGCGCAGCCTTGCGTCGAAAACGGGTCCAGGGAGCCAATCACAGCGGTCGGCGCATCAGGGCAGCCGGTGCGAGGCGTGCAGATGCGAGCAGAGAGGGCGAGAGGGCGCAGTGGTGGACGTGGAGGGACTGTGCAGGTGAACGGTGGTGCCAAACAGACGCCGCGGTTTTGCCGAAGAAGGCGCAGACAAACAGCCCACAACAGCTGCATCGACGACGAGCAGCGCCTCGACGTCCCCTCTAACGACCAGGCTATCTCACACCAGCGGACACGATGGCCATACCGCCAGAGGTCCTGTACAAGGACATTCCAGAACTATTCGAGGTGCGCACCAATGTGCCGTGGTCCTGGCCATGCCCTGATGACGTTCGCAGATCGACCTCGGAGAGGCGTTGACGGCGCGGACGGAGGCTCTGTGTACGTGGCCGCGCGATCGCACTTGCACCTTGGGTGACTGACGGCTCTACAGCGACGTTTAGAGAGCTAGGGCCGCCGGATCTGTGCCATGTTGTGAAGAGCACCGGGCGCACGGGGCAGCGCGATGTACGCACAGCAGTCGATTGCGGGATGGACATACCTCTGACATGGCGCAGCTAGGATCCTATCACTACGTGTCGGGCGTCGATGCGTCGTCCTCGGCTTCGTTGGCCGCCTATATCAACTCCCTCACCTACGCCATCGAGGAGAATTCGGCGTGGTTCTCGAGCACGGCAAAGTGGAAAGTCAGGAATGGGTGCTACTGGTGCGTTCTGCTTCGATGATACGTCACACTATCCCCTCATCCCGTACCCAGCTGCTTCAACGCCTTCTCGCGCGTCGACATGCGAGTCGACGTCAAGATTCCCGGAGGAGTGAACGCGTACGTCATTGACCTACGCGGCGAACGGTGCGCACTTCCCTCCTCAGTCCCCATACGCCGTTAAGCGCCCACCTCCACAGACACGAAGCGACGCCCGAAATCTGGCAAGAAACCTACGTCTCCGCCCTCCTGCGCGCCATCCTCTACTCGGACGACCCCACCTACACCCTCGAAGCCTACCGCAAGCTCGACCCCATCACCAACGCAGAGGGCGAGCTGCGCTTCCTCCAGGCCGCCGAGGCGCTGTTCTCGAAAGGCTGGCAGGTCGGCTCGGACCCCGAGATCCAGGTCGCGACCGTCGTGTCCAACCACTTGACCGCCGGCATTATGAAGTACTTTGGGGATAGCGGGCGGTTTCAACAGGCTGCCAACATGTTCGAAAAGCTCATGGTGCATGAGCTCGAAGTGTCGTCGCTTCTCGCGCGCAGTTACATCGGAATGAGTGAGTCGTCAGCTATATATCAGGGCTAGAATTGACGATGTACAGATGAAGAAGTGAAGGCCGTCCAGATCATCGCCAACGCCATGAAGGAGACACCGCAATCCTACACCCTGCTCCACGCGCAGTGCGACTTCCTCCGCACAAAAGGCAAATACGAATGGGCCGTCAAGCTCGCGCGTCAAGCCGTCAACTGCGCCCCAAGCGAATTCGTGACCTGGGAAAAGCTCACCGATCTCTACATCGACCTGGGCCAATACGATTCCGTGAGTCCTTATCCCTCCGTCCGTCCGTCGCTAACCATGCCTGCAGGCATTGCTGACCCTGAACTCGTGCCCCATGTTCACCTTCAACGGCCGAGACGCCCACCGCACGCTCCCCGTCGCCAAAATCCACCTCCCCTTCACCCGCGCCATCGGCGAGATCTTGCCCGAGCGCACCAAGACCGAAGACGACGAGGCCGACCCCGCGCTGCAGCGCCTCCCCGCGCCAGGGCTGAGGGGCACCTGGGCCAGAGCGTACAGTTTGCTCACGCGGCTGGTGGCGCAGATCGGGTGGGACGAGCTGTTGAAGACGCGGAGCAGTGTGTTTGTGATGGAGGAGGAGTATCGGATGCAGAAGGCGCAGGGGGATGTTGTTAAGCATGTTGGGGGGAATGGACATGCGGCGAGTGGGAGTAGGGGGGTTATACATGAGGATGGGACGGTCATGCAGGACGATAAGGCGAGTACGCGCGGGATCATTGCGCCGCCTAGTCCTGAGCCGGCCGAGGTGCCCACGATTAAGGTCTCGAGCGACAGCGTCGACCTGCGTGCGGATCCGAAAGGCAAGGCGCGTGCGAAGGTCGAGGACGAGGACGCGGAGGAGGGCGATATCGTCGCGACGCCCTCGCATCTGCGCAACGGTGTCAGTGCGCTGGTGGAGAAGCCCGTGCAGGCGGCGGGCGAGGACAAACAAGACTCGAGCGACATCACCGCCGTCGCGCAGGCGGAGCCCTTCTCCTTCAGCAACAAGCGGCTGTGCGAGCGGTGGCTCGACAACCTCTTCATGGTGCTCTACGAGGACCTGCGCGTGTGGACGATCTTCCGCGCGGAGGTGGCGCATTTCAAGACGCAGCACGTGGCGTACCGCAAGACGGGGATGGAGTGGGAGATTTTGGGGGATCTGGGGGTGAGGCTGCATCATAAGGAGGAGGCGAAGGAGGCGTATCAGAGGTGTTTGGATGGGACGAGGTACTCGGTGAAGCCGTGGGCGAGGCTGATGGAGATGTATGCGGAGGAGGGGGATATTACGAGGGCGATTAGGGTCCAGTATCATAGATTGAATGTTATGGTTTTGTACGAGGACCTGCGCGTGTGATTCCGTTGACCGGTGAGTGTTGATCTATTGATGAGGTGCTACCATTGCTGATTGACGCTTGCTCAGTGTGCTGATCGATGCTTGCTCACTGTGATGCGCTTGGCTGCGCTCGTCGGGAATATCCTTTTATAGCTGGAAAGTTTCCTTTTGGGGTAAAAAAGTCGAAAAAAGCGCTAACTTAAACACTCTATCTAATACATTCAGGCTCTTCAGAACGGTCTACCCATACATTGCCCGTGAATACAAGTCCTGTTGAAGAACATGCAGCGCACGGGCATAGTATAGCTCGGGGTCACAGCTCACCCTTCGCTGGGGAATGCAAAGGATTCCATCTAGCTTATATATGCCCTCACGGCGCACGGACCATTGACGTGGCCAAACCGCCAAGGGAGCAACCGGGCATTCCGGCTGCCTCACGGTGCGTCCTCTTCGCCTCCGAGTCCCTTGCGCCTGGAGTCAATAATCAGTCCAGCGGCACCTGGATTGATTATTTCCTCCGGGCAGTGGGCAAGGCTACTTCAAGTTGCTAACACTTCTATTGCTGCCCTCGATGTGGTGTACTGTGCTTGATTCCTCTCCTTTCTCTTTACAAGTATGCTAACATGTCTTACCTTTAGGTCATGTGTATGGAAGGGACTTGGCTGGAGGAGGGGAGAAAGAGTAATTATGTAGACCCCTGTATGTACGTACAACGGTTCCCAGCTCCGGCTTAATGAAATCAAGTTATTCTCGGCGCGATGCTCGAATCTCGATGAGCCGAGTTGGTGAATTCATGCTCCGATTATTCTTGGGTAACGGTTTACCCTCGATTCATTCTGACTTCTCCCACAACATGTGTCGTGGTCTGCGGCTGCGACGGGCACTCCTCCGTTTCTTTGCTACCACACCTCATGACTCGCTGGTACCCATACACTCGCTCGGTTTTGGTATGTCTTCTTCGTTTCTCTATTTCACTTTTACCGCACCTCACGACTTGCTGGAAAGCTTACCAAAGGATGCTGAGACGACCGTTCAATGGTACGACTTCATTTGTTCGGCACGCAGTTGCTGACGCCCCAGCCGTCCGCCAGCACGACTCCATGTATCCGTCCGCTTCCTTTTGCTGGCTTCGTTACGGTAATGAAACATACGGCTTTCAACCGACTCCATACAGTGCTAAAGACGATATCCACAGCTCGCCGCCGTTCGAAGACTTCCCTCGCCGCAATCGTTCTTCCGCACGATTCGAACCTTGACCCTGCACGTCCCTTTTCGGCCAACACCAACCCAGCTCGATTTCCAGACGAGCCAACTCCCGCGACGACCAACACCAATTCATCACGGTTCCCGGACGTCAGAAAATCGATTTTTCATACCTCAAGCTTGGCATCGGGTGCTCCTTGGAGCACCGGCTGAGGGAAAGCTAAGGTACGTCTACGCCTCTTCGCTTTCGCTGCCAACGCTGAGGATGTACATAGACCTCAAAACACCGTTTTCCGGACGCTCGAAAATCGATTTTCCGAACCTCAAGCTCGCCGTAGACTGCAGGACGCTCCCTGAGGCCGCCAAGGTACGTTCACGTCTGGCCTCGTTCACTGCCACATGTGCTTATACACTGTGGGCGTACATAGCTCTCGCACCGCCGGATCTTCAATCTGAGCCGATTAACGGACGCTCGAATATCATATTTCGGAATCTCGAGCTCGCCGCGCCCTTTCCAGCCAACGCCAATCAACCCCGATTCCCGGACGCTCGAAAATCATATTTCCAATCTCAAGGCTCGGCGTAGACTGCGGGACCACTGCGGATGCTTCCTGAAGCAGGCGAACAACAGGCGAAGGTACGTCCACACCTCTTTGAGTGTCACATATTCTCAGGCACGGTCCAGGAGGGCGTCCATAGACGTCTCGACGCCGTTTCCCGGACCTCTAAAAATTGATTTTTCGCCCCTCTCGTCAAATCTGCGCCGGTGAGCATTCGGAGCCCTGAGTGACGCCACTCCTATCACTGATTCTGTGTCTAGAGACGCCAGAATTGGGCCAGAAGCCCGTGCGATCCTGGATAGGTAAGCAGGTGTTCGCCGACTTCTCGAGGCACGCGACTTCCAGGGCTCACGCAACATCCCTTTTTAGCTCCAGCCGCCTCTGCGAACAATTAATCTCGTCAACGCCGTGCAGGTTCGCCCTTCACATTTCTCATCCCAGAGTCCCATCACCTGAACCTCATCAACATTCCAGGCCACACGCAACTCGTCTCGCCGTCGCCCATACGTCAGAGCACATCGCTTCTGCGCCGCACGGTATGCCATAACCCATTTCGCTTTGCCTACTTTCCGGACTCATTTAAACTCTAATTAGCCACGCAACGAGAACTTGACGTGAACGTGAGTAGAGCAAATCACCTTTTTCTCATTCCGTACTGATCACATCTCAATTAGTAGTGACGACGTTCGCTTGGGATTAGCTATTTGCGTTCAAGTTAATGATCCGCCCTCATAACTCTCTCGTTAGTTTCACAGAAATTCGGCACGTCGAGCGATGACGGGGTTGATTTAGGTTCATTTTTATACTCGTTGTCAGCATAGCGTACGTACGTACAGTCGACATCCACACTAAATGGCGAGCGGAGCACTCCCGCTGCCGTGAGCGTCGCAGGCCTGGAGTGTACTTGCCGGCACAACCGCCACCCAGCCCTCACGGTTGCCTCACGGCCCATCCGTCCCTCTCGCTTTCCACAATTAGGTTGAGCGAGCTGGGTAAGGGCCCAAGGCACATGTACGTTACCCCCGTTACATGCGTCCCGCGCCAGCGCGGGTACGCCGGAATGCTGTTCATCTTCTCGGAATGAATAAATCACACTTGGTTGAATATCCTACCTATACAAACACCTCTACATGGCTAGGCCATGTATAGTAGGCGCTACTGTACGTACGCAGGTGACTCTTTCTGTGAGGAAGCCTATTTCGTGGCCAGGCCGATCGAATGACGCAGATCGGATGCGCACGTCGACGGGCGCTTATTTCGGCGCCAACGAAACGGGGCGTGTTGCGCACATCCACAGCGAGTTAAACGCTACATTATGCACTGAACCCCACTCTGAGGTTTACTTGGCTTACCCTCGAGCTCTCCACTTCCCTGCATGAGGCGACATTCCTGACACACAGCCGGGATCTCGTCCACACACTGTTCGTTGCAACGCTGCCATTACACCAGTTCCAGAGTTCTAGATTAGTTTACGTGAAAGAGGTACGTACTAATGCAACCGGGACTCCCACTGCCATCGGTTCCGAGTCCAGGAAGGGAGTTTAATTGAGAGCGGGCTTGAAGGGAAACCGGGTTCCGGGGGAGGAACGTGGCGCGAATGAACGATTGCGCACATACATCTCCGACATCCCGCTGCTGCATTCATACCAAACTACTAATTCCAACACCCGCAGAGCATCTGGGGCATAGTGATATCGGCTTACCTATTGATAGATTTGTTGAGTTGGTGACCGGGATCCGAGAATTCAAACCGAGATCTGCCCCCAGTTGGCGCCGAGAGCAGGGTCAATTCGCGATGTCGCACACATGTTACCTTGTCTCTAGAGAACTATTTGAAACAATTACATGTGGGATATGGGACGTGGGGTGATAACGAGGCCAAAGGTAGCCGCGCTGATGCAAAGCGAAAGAATGACATGGCCAAGACACAAAACTCGCGAAATAGGCGCCCAAACGCGAAACCAGCGAAACAACGCTAGCACGGTGTCATGCTTAGACTCGTAAATACCTCCAATGCACGTATAGCATACCCCTATTTGAGGTATGAATGTGTTTGAGAGTTGAAGTGGAACGGAAACCTTTATGAATTGGATCTCGATGGATTCCTGCAATGCTCCTCCTCCTGGCTGCACGCACCCGCGCAACGGCGATTCCACCAATCCAACATAAGAGCCGGTACCATATCTATCAAGCATAGCCGGGAAAAACGTCAGGGTGAATGTTCATAGAACCCCTCGGGTATCTAAGTCGGAATTTTCGCTGACATTGAGTTTGTGGACAGGAATACGATGGGGAGGAGATAGGCCCGAAATACGCATCGTAGAATGAATCTGGCGTATTTTTAAACAACATTACCACATATACGTACGTACTCAAACCATGTAATGCCCTCCGATTGCGCCAAGTCGGTCTCGATGAGTTGGAGCGAGCGTGCAGATGGATGTGCGCGCAGACGCGTCTATCGCACAACACAGCACCATTGACAATCCAACGGGTACAGATGGCCTCCAATTCCCTACCCCTATGCTACCCCTTGGTGAGAACCAACCTCCCACCCTATCCCATAGCCTTATCTTTACCAAATGCTCGATGAAACGAGTGCTCGGTCCCCTGCTCCCCCCTCACCCCATTCGACACAAATGAGCCCATTCAATGTACACATCCCGCGTTTTCCCTGACTTGGCATGCTCGGCAAAGTCCCATCACTTGACAACAGACAGCTGATATGACTTTTAGGCTGGTTCCTGAGGGAAGATTGAGCGAAGAGCGAATCGGCGCAGAGGGATACGCACGTAAAGCGGGCGCTTGGGCGCCTTGGACTCTTCGCATTCGCGGTTCCGCCGTTCCGATGTGCTGTAAAATAGGATACCTGACGTGTTCTGTGTGCCGAGGCCCGCCGATTAAGGGTGCTCAGATGTATAAAGGTGAAGGGGACTCGGAGGGTTGAGATCATCATTCCCCAGCGATGATTCTCCTTCCCTCCCATTCCTAGTCCCACTTCGCTCTTCATTACTGCTTTAGTCTTTCCTTCTACCACGACAACGAGCTCATGGTAAGTCTTCACCTCTTTTTGCTAGTCCTTGTGTTGATTGTCTTTCCGCTCAGAGTAGAAAGCGTCTGACCGTTGGTGGCCTCTGAGTTGTAGTCGTTCAAGGCATTTTTGGTTTTCTATTCGTTAGACGCTTTATTGATATCTTTTCCGTGTTCTTAGAACTCGTCTGACCTCAATCGTAGACGCTCGATACGTCAATCACTTGTTGGTGAGCACTCTTAGTGTTTTTTTGATTCTCCTTCCAGTTACTGACCTTACCTTTGCATTTCGTAGCCATCTCGATCACACTTGGATCACACCAACTTCGAGGCTGAAACGACAGTAAGTGTATCCATTTTCTACAGCCACGGTGATATAGCTTACATTGAATTGATTCATGGGTCTGTCCAGTGCTGGAGCCGTCGTCGCTGACCGTGACTTCGAGGCTGGTCCTCTTGCCGGTTGATTTATCAAGAACCTCTTCATTCGTCCGCCGGCTTGCTAGCAGGATCAAGAGTTGAAGATGCCCAAAAGTAAGTCTATTCATCTTCAACTGTACTACTACGACATGAGAAACTGACTACACTATCCCCAAGACCACCCTCGTCGTCGTAGTCGAACACCCGTTCGCCGTTTTACATCCCAGACAAAAGGTAAGTCTATTCCCGGCTACGCTAACACATCGCAACTATTACTGACTACCCCTTCTCCTATATCCTCCTATCGCCGTGTGCCGCGCAGGCCGACTCTCGAACGGTAAGTCATTCTAGCAGGTAGTCACATTCACTTACCGTATGTTCAACCCATCAAGCCCTCGCTCGCAAGACGACGCACGGCGAGCCTGCCGCGCTACACGTCGACGGCAGCTTGAACGAATGCCGCGAAATCTGGGGAACGCGGTGAGTACGTTTCGGCACACTAGTGTGTGTGCGAGAAGGCTCACCGAACTGTGCCAGACGCGGTCAGTCTCAGTCCCCCCGGCGAACCACCCTCGAATCGGTACCGTCGTCGTAATCGTCGTCTTCGCCGTTTCGTGGTTATCAGTAACCTTGTCCGTCGCGTCTGGACGACACTATACGGTGAGCTTATCATTTTACAAGAGAACTATGCCGGGCTTGACTCACCTTCATCGCTAGACTTCGCCCCACCACGGATGCCGTCGCCGCCGTCGTCGCTTGTACTATAGCTACGATTGTGCTGGTAAGTTTATCAGTTCCGTGCATCGCAATAGACAAGCTGACTCACGTTTAACCATTCCATTCGTCTCTGCTCCAGACGTCCGTCACCGCCCTCAACGTCGTCCGTCGTGCAGCGTCGGTGGCGCAGTAACCAGTTCGCCCATCGGCGCTCAGGGTGCCGCGTTCTCGAGGGTCGGGCCCGGCACAAGGCTAAGCAAACTCTTGAATCTTGATTCGCACCGCGTCGGCTCGTTGCGATGTTCGCTTCGCCTTGAGCTCGGCAGTATCCCGACGTGCGCATCCATATCCGTTCGCTCGCGCAGCCCCATCCTACGCAGGCAGACTCGCGTTTCCTCCGGTTCTCGGCTCGTGTTCGCAGTTGCGCGAGGTGCTGCTCGTGTTGAGGCGCGGCGCAGGGGCGAGTGGACTGTCGCCGACTGCCGATGTACTCGTGCGTGTGTTTGCTGGAAGTTGGGATTTGCGAGCTGCGGCCAAGGGTGGATGCAAAGTGCTTGGATGAAGGTGAGTTCGTAGTCATCGGAGGAGTCGCCTGGAACTCACCAGTCTGATTGTGCTGTCTTGTTGTCCCTGAGACGCGTGTTTCGTTCGGTTCTGGCTGTCCCGGTGCTCGCAGTTGCGCGTGGTGCCGCTCGTGTGCGAAACGCGCCGAACGATGGAGCTCCGGGCGATGGGTGTCTTGATCGTTCGAAGGCGAGTGATTGGTCGAGACGGCCGATGCACTTGTGTTTGGGCGTACGTGCGTGTGCGGGCAGAGTGGGCGTGAGGCGATTGAATGGTGCATCTACTAGCAAACGTGAATGAGTTCGTGTTCATCAGGGGAGAGCCGTCTGAGCACTCACCGTGAGCTGCCGCTAACCTGTCATCGCGCCAAGAGACTTGGAAGCCTGGCGTTGGGCGCTCTGGCACTGCCCGAACGATGGAGATGAGAGGTTGGCCCGTGTCGAAGTAAAACTTTGCAGGCGTGGCGATGCCGGTCAACCGCAGATCTGGGATCTAACTAGTTGGAGGTCGGGTGGTGATCGTAGATGTCGGATATGTAGACTAGAATCGCGTACATCGTTGTGTAGCGTGGCGGCGCGGCGGCAATGAGCAAGAGAAGGGGGGACGGTCGGGGGAGACAGGAGAGACGAGGGATCTGGGGTGCTGGCGGTCGAGCACGAAGGGGCCGCGCAGCGAATGAGAGCTGCTGAGCCGCGCAGCCTTGCGTCGAAAACGGGTCCAGGGAGCCAATCAGAGCGGTCGGCGCAAGAGGGCAGCCGCTGCGAGGCGTGCAGATGCGAGCAGAGAGGGCGAGAGGGCGCAGTGCTGGACGTGGAGGAGGGAGGGACTGTGCAGGCGCAACGGTGGTGCCAAACAGACGCTGCGGCTTTGCCGAAGAAGGCGCAGACAAACAGCCCACAACAGCTGCATCGACGACGAGCAGCGCCTCGCCGTCCCCTCTAACGACCAGGCTATCTCACCCAGCGGACACGATGGCCATACCGCCAGAGGTCCTGTACAAGGACATCCCAGAGCTATTCGAGGTGAGCCCCATCTGCGCTGGTACTGGCCATGCCCTGATGACGTTCACAGATCGACCTCGGGGAGGCCTTGACGGCGCGGACGGAGGCTCTGTGTACGTGGCCTCCGCGATCGCACTTGCACCTTGGGTGACTGACGGTTGTGCAGCGACATTCAGAGAGCTCGGGCCGCCGGATCTGTGCCATGTTGTGAAGAGCACCGGGCGGACGGGGCAGCGCGATGTACGCACAGCAGTGGAATGCGCGTGGATGTACCTCTGACATGGCGCAGCTAGGATCTTATCACTACGTGTCGGGCGTCGATGCGTCGTCCTCGGCTTCGTTGGCCGCCTATATCAACTCCCTCACCTACGCCATCGAGGAGAATTCGGCGTGGTTCTCGAGCACGGCCAAGTGGAAGGTTAGGAATGGGTGCTACTGGTGCGTTCGAGCTTGCATTACACGTCACATCGTCTCCTGATCTCGTAACCAGCTGCTTCAACGCCTTCTCGCGCGTCGACATGCGCGTAGACGTCAAGATTCCTGGGGGCGTCAACGCGTACGTCATTGACCTACGAGGCGAAAGGTACGCATCGTCTCTTCAATCCGCGAGTACCGACTGGCATGGAGGTTCGCGGTTCGAGGTCCGAGGTCCGCAACTTTAAGTGTTGTTTCGTTGTGCTGGGGCGTCGTTATGCTTTGCTGCGAGAACTGATACGCGATTCCGGTTCTCGATTGCAGAACCAGCTCTGGAGCTGGTTCTGCAGAGAGCTCAGTTCTGGTTTTGATGGCGGTTCTCGCCTCCAGACCTGTTTCAAGGGCTGACCTCAGAAATGCCTGGAAAGACACTCTGAAAGAGACGCCGAGAAGCACTAAGATGGATGTTGTTGGATGGAAAGACGTGGGGGCCCTGAAGCGCTTTTGTTCTGGTATATTGCGGACCTCGAACCCCTCTCGAACCTCGAACCTCGGACCTCGGACCTGCGTGCCAGTCGGTCCGGTATTCTGCAATCCGCATACACCATTAAGCGCCCACCTCCACAGACACGAAGCGACGCCCGAAATCTGGCAAGAAACCTACGTCTCCGCCCTCCTGCGCGCCATCCTCTACTCGGACGACCCCACCTACACCCTCGAGGCCTACCGCAAGCTCGACCCCATCACGAACGCAGAGGGCGAGCTGCGCTTCCTCCAGGCCGCCGAGGCGCTGTTCTCGAAAGGCTGGCAAGTCGGATCGGACCCTGAGATCCAAGTCGCGACGGTCGTGTCCAACCACTTGACCGCCGGGATTATGAAGTACTTCGGCGACAGCGGGCGCTATCAACAGGCTGCGAACATGTTTGAAAAGATCATGGTGCACGAGCCCGAAGTATCCTCGCTTCTCGCGCGCAGCTACATCGGAATGAGTGAGTGCTTCAAATATTTATAGGACAGGAACTGACGGTCGACAGACGAGGAAGTGAAGGCCGTGCAGATCATCGCCAACGCGATGAAGGAGACCCCGCAATCCTACACGCTCCTCCACGCCCAATGCGACTTCCTCCGCACAAAAGGCAAATACGAATGGGCCGTCAAGCTCGCCCGCCAAGCCGTGAACTGCGCCCCAAGCGAATTCGTAACCTGGGAAAAACTCACCGATCTCTACATCGACCTGGGGCAATACGATTCGGCCCTCCTCACCCTCAACTCCTGCCCGATGTTCACCTTCAACGGCCGAGACGCCCACCGCACGCTCCCCGTCGCCAAAATCCACCTCCCCTTCACCCGCGCCATCGGCGAGATCCTGCCCGAGCGCACCAAGACCGAAGACGACGAGGCCGACCCCGCGCTCCAACGCCTCCCCGCCCCAGGCCTCCGCGGCACCTGGGCCAGAGCGTACAGCCTCCTCACGCGGCTGGTGGCGCAGATCGGGTGGGACGAGCTGTTGAAGACGCGGAGCAGTGTGTTTGTGATGGAGGAGGAGTATCGGATGCAGAAGGCGCAGGGGGATATTAAGCAGGTTGGGGGGAATGGGCATGCGGCGAGTGGGAGTAGGGGTGTGATTCATGAGGATGGGACGGTCGTGCAGGATGATAAGGCGAGTACGCGCGGGATCATTGCGCCGCCTAGTCCTGAGCCGACCGAGGTGCCCACGATTAAGGTCTCGAGCGACAGCGTCGACCTGCGTGGTGCTGATCCGAAGGGCAAGGCGCGTGCAAAGGTCCAGGATGAGGATGCGGAGGAGGGTGATATCGTCGCGACGCCCTCGCACCTGCGCAACGGTGTCAGTGCGCTGGTGGAGAAGCCCGTGCAGGCGGCGGGGGAGGACAAGCAGGACTCGAGCGACATCACGGCGGCCGCGCAGGCGGAGCCCTTCTCGTTCAGCAACAAGCGGCTGTGCGAGCGGTGGCTCGACAACCTCTTCATGGTGCTCTACGAGGACCTGCGCGTGTGGACGATCTTCCGCGCGGAGGTGGCGCATTTCAAGACGCAGCACGTGGCGTACCGCAAGACGGGGATGGAGTGGGAGATTTTGGGGGACCTTGGGGTGAGGCTGCATCATAAGGAGGAGGCGAAGGAGGCGTATCAGAGGTGTTTGGATGGGACGAGGTACTCGGTCAAGCCGTGGGCGAGGCTGATGGAGATGTATGCGGAGGAGGGGGATATTACGAGGGCGATTAGGGTTGCTGCGGTGTATAATATCAATGAATATACCGATTTTCTGGCTCCAAGTTCACGGTGAGGATGCTTTATGCTTCTCATTGTAGATTGAGACTGACGTGTTGCTGGTATCCTACGCCGGCTGCTCCTGTGAGTGTTGATCTATTGATGAGGTGCTCCCATTGCTGATCGATGCTTGCTCACTGTGATGCGCTTGGCTGCGCTCGTCGGGAATGCCCTTTTATAGCTGGAAAGTTTCCTTTTGGGGTAAAAAATGCGAAAAAAGCGCTAACTTAAACACTCTATCTAATACATTCAGGCTCTTCAGAACGGTCTACCCATACATTGCCCGTGAATACATGTCCTGTTGAAGAACACGCAGAGCACGGGCATAGTATAGCTTGGGGTCACAGCTCACCCTTCGCTGGGGGAGCTTGGAAATGGGGGATGGCTTATATATGTCCTCAGCGCGCACGGACCATTGACGTGGCCAAACCGCCAAGGGAGCAACCGGGCATTCCGGCTGCCTCACGGTGCGTCCTCTTCGCCTCCGAGTCCCTTGCGCCTGGAGTCAATAATCAGTCCAGGTGGCGCTGGATTGATTATTCCTCCGGGCAGCCGGCAAGACTACTAACCCTTTGTTGCTATCCATTGTGCGCTGTATTGCATTCTCTCTCTGCACTCCCTTTACGAGCATGCTAACATGCCTTACCTTTAGGTCATGTGTATGGAAGGGACTTGGCTGGAGGAAGGGAGAAAGAGTAGTTGTGTAGACCCCTGTATGTACGTACAACGGTTCCCAGCCCCGGCTTAATGAAATCAAGTTATTCTCGGCGCGTTGCTCGAATCTCGATGAGCCGAGTTGGTGAATTCATGCTCCGATTATTCTTGGGTAACGGTTTACCCTCGATTCATTCTCCCACAACCAACCCACAACACGTATCGTGGCCTGTGGCTTTGACGGGGGGCTTCTCCATTTCCCTTCTACCTCCAACGTCGACTCCAGCACAGGCCTCAGCAATGACGACCAAGGTTCGCACACTCGCCTCCATGCTCGTTCTATGGTACGTCTTCCTTTGTTCGAAACGCAGCCGCTAACGGTCCAGGCAGCAGCCAGTCGTTTTCCGGATATTCGAAGCAAAGGGTCGACCTCAGCACCCTCGGTCTTCGCGCACGGCACGACGGCATCCCATG
This sequence comes from Ephemerocybe angulata, assembly GCA_013368325.1. NCBI lineage: Eukaryota > Fungi > Basidiomycota > Agaricomycetes > Agaricales > Psathyrellaceae > Ephemerocybe > Ephemerocybe angulata. The sequence goes on from JAACJK010000018.1 coordinate 123,103, forward strand.
TTCAATATCCTCTCTAAACGGTAATGTATATTCATGGAATGCTTAGCTTCGAGCCGATACGTTTCAGTGCTGAATGTGACATCCACAGCTCGCCGTCGTTCGAACAAGACTTCCCTCGCCGCAATCGTTCTTCCGCACAATTCGAACCTGGACCCTGCACGTCCCTTTTCGGCCAACACCAATCCAGCTCGATTCCCATTCGAGCCACTTCCGTCGACGGCCAGCACAAGTCCACCACGATTCCCGGACGTTTAAAAATCGATTTTCCTTTTCTCAAGCTCGGCACCGACGGCAGGGCGCTCCTTGGAGCAGCCGAGGCAAAGCTAAAGGTACGTCGACGCCTCTCTCTTTCGCTGCCAACACTGAGGGCGTACATAGACCTCACAACGCCGTTTCCCGGGCGCTCAAAAATCCAATTTCCGAATCTCAAGCTCGTCATGGACCGCAGAACGCTCCCTGAGGCTGCGAAGGTACGTTATCTGCTCTCTTTCACTGCCACATATGCTTACTATCCACTGAGGGCATAGATAGCTCTCGCAGCGACGGACCTCCAATCTGACCTGATTCGCGGACGCTCGAAAATCAAGAATCTCAAGCTCGCCACGTCCTTTCCGGCCAACGCCAATCAACCCCGATTCCCGGACGCTCGAAAATCATATTTTCGAATCTCAAGCTTCGGCATAGACTGTGGGATGATTTCTGAAGCAGCCGAAGGTACATCCACACCACTTCTCTTTGAGTCTACATATTCTGAGGCACGGAGGGCTTTCATAGGCGTCTCGACGCCGTTTCCCGGACCTCCAAAAATCGATTTTTCGCCCCTCTCGTCAAATCTGCGCCGGTGAGCATTCGGAGCCCTGAGTGATGCCGCTCCTATCACTGATTCTGTGTCTAGAGACGCCAGAATTGGGCCAGAAGCCCATGCGATCCTGGATAGGTAAGCAGGCGTTCGCCGACTTCTCTAGGCACGCGAGTTCCAGGGCTCACGCAACATCCCTTTTTAGCTCCAGCCGCCTCTGCCAACAATTAATATCGTCAACGCCGTGCAGGTTCGCCCTTCCCATTTCTCATCCCAGAGTCCCATCACCTGAACCTCATCAACATTCCAGCCTGCTACACACAACTCGTCTCGCCGTCGCCCATACATCAAAGCACATCGCTTCCGCGCCGCACAGGATGCCATAAACCATTTCGCTTTGCCTACTTCCGGACTCATTTTAAACTCTAATTAGCCACGCAACGAGAACTTGACGTGAACGTGAGTAGAGCAAATCACCTTTTTCTCATTCCGTACTGATCAGATCTCAATTAGTAGTGACGACGTTCGCTTGGGAATGACATCGGGGGGCAAATAATTGAGGTCAGCCCAGTTAAATGTTTACACGGCTCCGCGCTGGACTGACGCTATGCATTCTGCGTCTAGATTCCACGCTGACGCCCTCCGGCTTCCAAGATACGGTACCAGTGTTCCTGAACCCTGAGAGGTGGAGCTATGTGCTCTGATTATTTACGGTATGTTAGCTATTTGCGTTCAAGTTAATGATCCGCCCTCGTAACTTTCTCGTTAGTTTTCACAGAAATTCCGAATGTCGAGCGATGAAGGGGTTAATTTTTTATACTCGTTGTCAATAGCATAGCGCACGTACGTACAGTCGGCATTCGCACTAAGTGGCGAGCAAGGAATGGGGATGAAAGGGCGAGCGGAGCGCTCCCGCTGCCGTGAGTTTCGCAGGCCTGGAGCATGCTTGCCGTCACAAGCGCCCTCGCTACCCAGCCCCCACGCTTGCCTCACGGCCCATCCGTCCCTCTCGCTTCCCACAATTAGGTTGAGCGAGCCGCGGAAGGGCTCGAGGCCCATGTACGTTACCCCATTCCATGCGTCCCCGCGCTGACGCGCGTGGGCACCCCGGAACGCTGTTCCTTTGTTTAGAATGAATGAATGATACTTTCTTGAATATCCTAGCTATACAAACACCTCCGCATGGCTAGGCCATGTATATTAGGCGCTACGGTACGTACTCAGGTGAATCTTTTTGTTAGGAAGCCTATTTCGCGGCCAGGCCGATCGAATGGCGCAGATTGGATGCGCGCGTCGACGGGCGCTTATTTTGGCGCCAACGAAATGGGGCGTGTTGCGCACATCCACAGTGAGTCAGACACGCCATATTGCACTGAAAGCCTCTCTGGGGTGTACTTGGCTTACCCTCGAGCTCTCCACTACCTCGCATGAGGCGAAGGTTTTGACACACAGCCGGGATCTGCGGCCAAGGTCTCGTCCTCACACTATTCGTTGCAACGCCGCCATTACACCAGTTCCAGAGTTCTAGATTAGTTTACGTTGGAAAGGTACGTACTAATGCTACCGGGACGCCCACTGCCATCGCTTCCGAGTCTAGGCTGGGAAGGGAGTTCAATGGAGAGCTGGCATTGGAAACCGGGTTCCGGGAGAGGAACATAGAGAATGGACGATTGCGCACATGTACAGACAGGATTTAGACATAGAGCTCGTAAAAGTTTACCTGAGGGAGCTGTAAATACATTATGTGTCATGTTGAGTAACTCAGTATGTGTTCCGACGAAGGGCGAAGTGTTTAGTTAAGATTACCTGCTTTATCACGAAAGAAAAAGAGAGCGGCACATACCTTAAGTTTAGAGTCACTGCGGGTCTCTGGAGTACTAAAGAGGACCACTATACACATAGGGGTACCCCTCTCAAGCTCTCGTAGCACCCTCCCCACTCAAATTCCCTCACAATCTCGATCGCCCACTGACCTTCTCCTCCTGATCCCCTTTCACACCAAAAACACTCCCAACGCCTCATCCCTGCACGGATCCCGGTCGCCAAGGCTCGCGTAACCCCCATCAGACACCCGAAATGCGCGCCCGCTGTCTCCCTCTTCCGAACAGCGAAATTTTTATGGATGTTCGACAATGGGTAACATATCAATGACACGATCTAGATGGCTCAAGTGAGTGTGTCCATGCATCATCAGTGATGGATGAAGTGAGCTCACCTGAGTCCCTTTCGATGGCATGTATTGCTTGGCTCACATGAGCCGACTCACCTGAGCCATGCCGTAGCTGGCATCCGCTTACCATTTCTTCTCCCCCACGGTAGCAATAGTAAACCGGGCTGGCCCAGATCACCCCGCTGCTTTTGTCCAGGGCCGAAAGCCGACCGGGCATGAATGTTTTCGGCACAGGTTCGGTCCGCCGCCGACGGTCGCGTTTTGCGCGCCTATATTGTGGCGTCGGATATCAGACGCCTACTCCCCGACATTGGACCTGTGGGAAGCCGGCCGATGCTGCGCACGGCAATGTGTCCGAGGCATTTTGGCTCCATTGTGCGGCTTCTTAATTGATGCCACGAATGCCGTGATGCCTTTCCAGTCAGGAATTAAAGTGCATGATTGTACGCAACTCCCCTTTTGGAGCAATACCCCTTATACTCTTTAACAGGCCCGTATGTCTTATATTATGATGTGTAGTATGCCAGAAGAAGTGTATATACTGGATCATGCAGGTAAAGGTGCGTTGAAGGGGAGGGTGAGGTTGAGACGGACGCGATGTTATGCCTCGCTGAAGCTTACTGTTGGTGCAGCTTGATGAGTTACAGCATCATATCATACGCGCGCAAACATACCATTCTATGGAGTTCCTCCGCTTCCAGGGAGTATCCACGTGCCCTCAGGTGCCTGGCAACGCAGTGGCGCGCTTTGTCTCCTAGTCCATACGCTACTTCAGCGTTGTAGAGGCGCATGCAGTTCATCATTCGGTGTGCCAGTTGCTGACACACGCCCGTGTGAATGATCCCATCACCCAATCCAGCTTCAGCGCCGGCTACGGCGAGGAGGTGGGCCCAGTGTCGAAGTTCGACGGAGTCTTGGATCGGGCCCACATGCGTCCTCAACTTCTGGGCCTCCTCCAACCGCTTCGTCAACGCCCTAAACATTTTTGTGGTGTAGTCGAACAGCAACTCAGGATCCATTCGGGCAAAGTATTCAGTTGGTGTCTAGATGGTTGTTAGGATCAAAGGAGCGGGTACCCGTAAGACGAACTCACCATGGTTTCCTCGTTCTGGGCGGTATTCATAGCGTAAAGGAGAGTGGAGATGCTAGAGAGTGTGTAACGCTAAATTCAGCGGAGAGTTGGGCAAGGGGTGCAGTGCCGTTTCCTATCCCACCCCAACCTTTATACAAGTAAAATGACCGCCGGTCCGCCCAGCTGTTCTAAAGTACATTTCTGATTGCAGGGTCCAACTTGTGACCGATCTCGTGGTCTCAGGCTGTCACCTCTACTCAATCCTTATGGAGCAGCCGCATCCGAAGGTCAATGCCGCCCCAATATTCAAATGTACTTAGATATGGTACGCCAGAACGTTAAGCTCCAATCGATAATCCCTTCTTATACATATGTAGATATATTCGTAGAGTTCGCGTGGTAGAAGATAATGTAAATTAGCGACTGCGGCAATAGTATACGGACAAATAGTACGGTACGAAGATGAGGAAATGTAAGGGAACGGTGGGAGAAGGGTAAACCGACCGGTCCTAACAGAACACAGATCTTGAAGGTGCAGCGGGTGCTCAGATACTGTGTCGTCGCTCACGAGGTGTGCCCACTGACGCCTCATCTTCGCTACCCTCGCTGGTGGCACCTAGGCGAACAGCACGGCCCTCAGTGGCGCCGACATCGTGCTCGCCGCGGCACTGAGGCAAGTCGTTGAGGCAGACGTTGTATTCGAGTTCAGGCCAGCCAAAGTCGTCGTCTAATTGCTCACGTCAGGGTCTATTAGTGTCTTTCCCTTGTCGAAGGTTACTCACCTATTTCTCGGACCTCTTCGTAAAGGTCTTCTGCCATCGCGTGCTCGTTCCGATCGACCAGGGTCTGCGCCAGCATCTGCACTGTATCTCTCGAGAACTCGAGGTGCATGCAGACGGTGTCGAATGCCGACCATGCTTTCTCGTATGCGACCTGAGTCCGATGGACCTCCTCATTCCTCCACCCCCCTATTGCGAGCGTATCCGTCCAGTCCAATGCCCGGGAGAGGGCCGCACGCCACGACCTTCTCATGACATACTTTCTTCGCCTATCGTCGCACTTCCGCCTTGCTTTCCTTTTCCTAGTACACAGTATTTTGTGCATGTCAATGGCGAGCGCGACGGCGTCTTCAGAGGGGAGACTTTCGATGAACTCGATCGTAGTCTAGAAGAGACCGTCATATTATTTAAGTAGCGGTAGTATAAAGGTTGTTGGGAGAAGGCAGCTTACTTCGAAGGGTATTGTCTCCCCGGTGGCAGCCATGCGAAGCAGCTGTTCGATTGCTGGGATGAGGGGATACTGTGCTGTGTCCATTGGAGAATAGTGGGTGGTTTAAGACAGAGATGTTGGTGCTATAAAGCGCCTAGCTTCTTGAATTTATATGGGGACCTAAAGGATCATTTGTGCAATCACTGTGCGGTCCCGTAATTCGGAGCAACCCATGCCGTCTTGTTAGGTGAGATCAAAGGGTCCAGGACAATCCCCAGCAACACGCCGCTTCCTTTCACCGCCCCATTCTGCCCCTTCCACGCGAAAAATTCCTCCTGCTTCTATAGGCATTGCCTTCCCCCCTTCCAGCCTTCAATAAAGCTATAGACGGACGCCCGGGTTGTCTGAAGGCATGTATGTGGGGATATACTATTTTAGGCAGCCCGACGGGCTGCTGTGACCTCCACATATGTCACGTCAGGAGTGGGACACGGCGAGTCCACAATTTAGGTAAGTACCGTTCATGTCCTGCCTTCTACTAGTCCGTTAGTCTAGGAGACAGGTGTGGACCGTCCCTACCGCTGAGGGAAATCACGGACACCGTACCATACGGCTTCTCGACGTACTTCAAGAGGATCGAATCGCATACCGCCCTTTGGCACAGTTAGGAATGTTTTCGTCTGCACGGCCCGAAGTCTATCCCTCTGAGGTACGAATTGCAAGCTATATTACCCATGCGATCTGACCCACGACATACGCAGGTCAATTGGTAGATACCCGCCAGCCTGGGGTAAAGGCTGCGGTCGCGACACGACGACGCCAACACCCCCTACCATCGGTAGTCGGAAGCGAATACTCCACCTCCTTCGACGCCGTTCAATATGCCTCTCGGGACATCCATATTCAGGTTCTTCCGCACACCTACCTACCCATGTGGCAGGCGCAGCCATCGCTCAGGCAAGAGGTTCTGCTGGGATATATCGGACGGTGATGGCCACTTTCAAGTCCCCAGCTGGTACAGGGATTCGTATGGCAAGGAGTACCAATACACCTAGGACATTCATCGACAAGGACAGCGCGCTGCTACCAAAGCGCTGGAGCAAGTTGGTTTCGGACAGGCATATTTCGTCGTCGGGTGCCCATGAGGCTTGTACTAGCTGTCCTGGCGCACAGTGCCGATGTCACACATTCGGGTCAACCTCTTGTCTGGTACGTCTTTCCAGTACACGTACGACACTACGTCTAATATACTATTCACTCAGTATTTCAAGGCGTTCTGTTCACCCTCCATGCCCTCCGCCATCCGATGGACACCACCCTTCATCCCCGCAAGTCCTTCGCAAATGATCCCCAATCATTGTGATCATTGATGACAACACAATGGCGGTCACGCCTGGCGGGGCTGGACAGGTTCAAGGTTGGGTAAGCGAGCCAACCCCTGCTTTTCGTTTGCTTCCGACATGGACCTCATCGTACACGAGGTGGGCGACGTAGACGTGGAGTTGCTCATCGCCGACGCGAAAGCCATATCTAGGGTATGCTCTATCGCACGGCTTACAGTCATAGAACTAATGCCACGTCCATCGTAACATCGCAGGGTCAACGGTGGCCGATGACGAAGTGTGCCTTCTTTGGTTCTAGTTGTTCTAAGCCTTTCATAGTCCCAGCGGCTACCCAGTGCACATCCATTGGAAAGGGCCGACCTATGGACATATTCTTCAGATCGTATGTCAACGCGGCGATCCCCCGCTCGTCGTTGGTATACAACCTGGACGACTACTTCATAGAGGTCAACAGATACCCTGCGCACAGCTTGGTGGAGGGCCCATGGCGGTACGCCATATTCACGTCTCAAAACGTACGTGATTCGGTTACAAGCATGAACTTGAAGAGTATTCTAAAATCATCTAATATCCGCGCCTTGTAGTGCAACGACGAAGTGAACAAGTTGGTGCGACGCCTGTACAAAGGTCAAGACCTGCACGTCCATGGCTGTGTGCTAGTCGCCAAGGCTGACCACATGGGCATCGTCCATCCGGTACACGAATCCGATTTGTCGCAGATTGAGACCATGCTTGTCGAGTAGGTCTCCGCCTTCCAGTTCATGAGATCTGTGCCCTCTAATCGATTACGATCCAGGAACCTAATCACACAGTATCAGGTGGTGACAGTCAACCCTGACATGCGATCCACCGAAGCGATCAACGTATTTTGAGGAGCGGAATTTTGATGTATCCCCGCGCGTATACCCCCACCACCATCTCTTCGCGTGGACGCGGGACGTTGGGGAGACGATTGGGGCTTAAAGGTCCGACTAGTAATGTCGAAGGTCCCCGCACCTCACATTCCTCCCCTTCGCGCGATATATCCCTCTCTTACTCTCTCTCACTGTCGTTACATGCCCCAATACCATTCCTTTCACTACCCCCGATAACTTAGTCCCAAGCATAATGTCCTCTCCCCTTTCAAACTATTCGTACCCCTCCACGCCTCCCGCCAGTCCCAGTTCGATTCGAAATACGCCATGGGCACCGTCGCGCACCCCTACACGAACATCTGCACGCCTGGCCATCAAGAACACTCGGTTTCCGTCGTTCCCTCGGTTGGACGAACCCGTTACGCTCTTCGCGCCGAAGATAAAGGACCGCGCAGGTCCACGCCGATTCAACAGCGCCGAAGCCTTCTACTATTGTACGGAGCTCATGGGTATGGCACTGTCCTACTGCGACTGGCACACCATCCAAAGCATGTCACGCACTAATCGACACGGGAGAGGGTTGGCTCAAACCGCGACCGAGATCATCCTGAAACACATATTATGCCCTTTCATCCTCCTCCACCAGTTCTACGACTTCTTGGAAAAGATGAACGATACCGGCGCCGGCATCATGGGGTCGGTTGCCAGAAGGATGCTCGCTACCAACTCGATGATGATGCAACACGCCATAAAGGTCAAGGACTTTCGGTACCTCAGGTCCAACGACCTGAACATCGTGGTCCCCAAAGGGAGCTTGGACGCGATGGTGGAGTGGTTTACAGCACACAGTTACGACGCCTGGGACACCGAGGTGGTATCAAAGCCGTACGTCGGATCGGTACGCAGGATGGTCTCCGCGACCCGTCAGCCGCAGAACGGAGTTCCGGTGGGCATCTCGATTAATGTTATGTGGGAAGCGCGTTGACCCTCATCATGCCAACAGCGCGCGAGAATTACGATTAGCGAAAGCCTAGGGAATGTGATGCAGGTCATCCTTGCATCCAACATGACCTGCCAAACCAACTTGGTGACGTCCACACGCGTCTACGCAGTCTACCCCACGCTGGTGACAGACCAGCACGCCCTCAAGACGGACATAACGAGTCTCATCTCTCCGCGTCGACCGAGACCCCCTTACCTCCTTCGCACCTCGAACTTCAGGTGGACCGGACCCTGCGGATTCCACTGCCCATCTCTACCCAGGAAAACAGTCGGGGACAAAGGGATAGCTTCTTTCCTATGGAACACGAGGTATCCTATCCCGGAGTCTAGGTACAGCGACACAGACTCCCTCTTGGCCCAATCCATCTTGCAATGGCGCTTTGCTAAACGCTGTGGAAATCCCAAGTGCAAGCGGTTCATGCCCCCGCGGTCATTAGTAATGTAAGCACGGTTATTGGGACCTCCAGATACCTCTGAGCGTCGACTTTCTCCCCACGCTGAGGCTTTCGCTTCCCCTTCGAAGATTCCCCAACTCTCTTTAGCGGCGCTTATTCCTTATTCCATTACTCTAACGTTCGTGTTTGTCGTTTCGTCCAAGTGAGGCCCCAACATTCTCAACCTGGAACGGTTACGTATATACCCCTTCAGTACCCTTTACCTCTTGGACAGTTCATCGCCCATCTCCCTCCGTTTCTACCCCAATCCCGGTCTATTTGCGTCATGCGTCCCTCCTCGCGCTTGTATACCCCGACCGGTCGTCATATGTCATATCATCCCTTATACTCTACCTATACCTCCCACCCTCTTTCATCCTTCGAGTCCATCTTCTACAAATACGACACGCTGTAATAGGTTCCAACTATCGTCACTCATTTGCATGCCTATGTCTCAGCCCGTCGGGGGGAAGCAATTAAGTCGTCATACCGCGGTACACGGACTGGTGGCAGTAAGACCCTTCCACTATTGGACGGTGGACACCCTCGTAGCCGCACGCTGCAATACTTTTGCGAACTTAACACCACATCATACCGCGGCGGTGAGACGGCGGATACTCAAGGTCGAACGAGATGGGTATCGATTAGATAACTAATCAGCACTACGTACAATAGAGTCAAGGGCGTAGATAGCGGCTGCGATCCTCGAACAACACCTTATTGGGACAGTGGTCATTATGGCACCTGCTATGTACCCTCCATATAAGAGGCTCGCTGCGCAAGAAGGATCGTCCATCGTCCTCCACCGATCCCCATGATGTAAACTGTCCATCATCCATGGACCAGGAGTATATAGCGGCGCCATCGTCGTCGGGTGTTTTCCTCCAAGTTGCAGGGCATTGTAATCCACAGGGACTGGTCCAGTGGGAGTTGTTGGGGATGACGGAGAACGTAAGATCTTCCGCATTGGAACTGGCGGGCGCTCCTTCGACGACTAAGCTTTCGTTGGCAAGAGTTGCACGAGGAAGCATGCACACCACGCTGTTATGGGTAATAGCGCACATTTGAGCTGAGTACGGGGTGCAGAGAACAACGCTGAGTGCTCTGGTCGCGCTGACGGACAGGAGGATGGTCCTGGTCTGAGAAATGTGTCACGGGGTACCGAGAACGGTCGAGATGTAGGACACTGACCTCGCATGGGGTTCGTCGATCGAACCTCTCTATAACGTCGACGCTCGAACTACGTCGTTCGGAGGGAGGAAGAGCTCTCGACCGATATCCCTGCGAGCGCAGGAACGAGCGCATGACTCCTTCCATGCCGAACGACGTTGTAATATTGAGGTTGGTAGCCTTCCGTCTGGGCTGAGTTGGCCCGTTCAGAAGGAGGACTTCTCGGACGACTGAGCCTACTATCGCTCCCTCAGACGCACGGAGGTACTCGATGAAGTCATCGAACGCGGTCCGCTCGATATACGGCTCGATGGCGTCCTTGATGCGTTGACGAAGCTCGTACTGGGCGACATTGGGTGCCGCGTTGGGGAAGAAGGAAGCTTGTACTAGGCGATCGATGGGCAAGAATCGAGCGACTTCGGCAACGATATCGGATGGGAGGTCTCGGGCGGTAGGGCTCATGATTCGTAGATAGGGATTGGGATGAGGATGTAATACAAACAATACTACCAAGCCTGCCATCCCCAATACGACTTCGGTTTAGGGCTGACTAACGGATTTACGACTAAAGGATGGTTGTATTTGTTGTCGTCCTCAAATAGGCTACAAATGGCAGTGAGCCCCCTCTGGTAATGAGCTGTGAAATAGTGATCATGCGCACCTGTAGATGAGAAGCTCCGCCACCCCTATGTCCTTTTCCACCATGTCGCAGACTTCGCCCATACGATCTGTCTTCACTACGACTATGTTACCCCACACTGTACGGACGCCGTCCTCGCACTTGTAGGACTCGTACAGATCGTTCACCGGCAGGTCTATAGGTCCACGACCCTATCGCGGAACCAAAGAGAGGTGAGAAGCTGAAGGACCATCTAGAGCTGTGGAGCAGGAGCGCTTACCGCCTTAGTGGCCGTAAAAATAGCCCAGTTATTACGCTGAAGGCGAGGGGCACCATGAGGATACCTCCTGATGCAAGACCCCGCATGCTCGAGGTTCCTGGGTGCTGCAGGCGCTGCATAGGTGGGCGGGTACAGGTATTGCTCGACGTAGAGATCAATGCTCCTTGGCGCTGCCTCGTACCCAGGGTGCACAGCAATTGACACGAGGTGGGCCTGAGTACATCGGGCACCGACGACACACCCCTTTACTGTAGAAAACAGCCCTTCCTAATGGCACTATGAGTACTATGAACCGAGAAAGCGATGATAACACACCTGGTGTGCGGTATCGAATCTGGACGAGATCGCCAGAACATCGCCGTCGGAGAACATGAGTGGCCCTGAGCAGTCGACCGATCTATACCAAGATGAGTTCGAGGGTTGTTTTCGCTTTTCTTTTGTCTTCCACCGTGAAGGCTAAGTCCGAATGGATCGTGTCACGATGCTAGGAGACATGATTTCAAGTTGATGCTGACCGGAACATGAAGCAGACACCGTCGCATGGAATGGGGTGCGGGTGCTGTCGCGCTCTGATTGGAAAACCACCTGAGTCCGAATGCGACATGGGCAGCATACCACTGCGCAGAGCGATACTCCCTGTCATATCCACCTACTCGACGTCGCTCCAAACGCGCCCACGGCGGTCCGAGCGGATCTACAGGACGTTACCGGGAGACGCACCTGGCAGGGTGGGGCGGCATGGTTAGACTGGAAAAAGGTGGAGCGTCAGGACGGGGGACCATGCGAGAGCCTGCGAGAGCGTACCGAATAAGCGCCCGAGCTTACCCGTATCCTACGCATAAGCGACCTCCAGATGGTGCAGGCCAGGAGGTTAACTTCGCAAAGCATGGTGTTGCATGGTCCCCCTTCGCGTAGCCTGACGTGGCGGACGAGCGTCTCTGCTGATTGATAGGTCAGTAAACGGTACCCATATAGACGATGAGGCCAGATCTTGCCGACGCAGAGAACTTCGCTTACCGATTACTGGCGGTGTGCTCAGTACTACCAGAGCAAGGGATAGTGCCGACACGGAGCACGATAAGATGATGTCAAGGAGTTGCAATCACAAGACAATGCCAAACAGGTGTTTGCCGGCGCGTCAATCAAAGGACGATGCCAAACAGGGGGTGGGCGCGGCAACCACCGGGGCCGTCGACCACACTACCCTTTAATCCGTCCCTATGTCATTCATCGCACGGAGCGCCGTCGGTAGCGACTTATGGGGGAGACAGATGGGCAAACCGGTGGATAGATACGGAGGGACAGCCGCTGTGGGATGGTCCAGGTCCCCTGATTCAGAGGAGAGATGAGGAAGTTCATCGTACGTTCTGAGTTATCTGCAAATGATAAGCGAGCGCCTAACAGACATACTGCGAAGATGGCAGGCGGCGCCCACAGTTGGAGAGCGAAGATGGTCTGTACACATATCCGGTTAGTCTCTAATATATACAGCCAAAGATGCCACATTTCCCCCCATTACAGAGAGAGAGCGGAGCTGACTGGTAGTCCTTAAAGTAAACTCGTACTCCAGCTTACCCTCATTGACCATACCGTCGTAGGCGTACACCCGCATATCATGGTCCACAACTCTCGAAGCGAAGTGATTTCCACCCCAGTACACCACGCCCGCTAACCTGTACCTGCAATCAGACAGTTCCATCAAGCTATTAACAATTAAGCGCTTCTTCACTGTTGCGAGCGGTAGGTTGGGCAACTCGACGCACATGAGGGATGGATACTCGTGTTCAATCATGAGGTCTCCCGCACACTCATCACACTGACCTGACACACGCTCTAAGGAGGCCAAATACCTTGCCACTGACTCGTCTCTAGTAAGGGTTGTCCTCATTACGGTATACCGTCCGATCCCCTCGAACATGAACCCGGGGATCCGCCGATGACAACCGAAACAGAGGCGGTGGGTCGTGTTGGAAGGATCGGTCGGTGGAGGCACACCGTTAACAGCTCGGGTGAGAGAGTAGAGGTCAGCACCAAGTTGCCCCTTCGGAAACCCTACAGGGTCCATCTCCCACAAGATGGTCCGAAGGCGCAGTCTGCAACTGTCTAGAGGCAGGTCATCAGCGTGCGCTGCAGCGAAAAGGTCGAAGGCATACGGGAGGATCTGACTGTCACCACAAATCGACCTAAGGAAAGTGCTATCCCGGCCATACCAAATGTACCGCAAAATGGTGAAGTACGAGTCGTACGCACAGCTCCAGTTCACATCATCCCATTTCCAGCTATGTACCCAGCCCGGTTCGTGTGCGATAGGTTGAACCACGCGAGCGGAAGCACCTGGTACAACTAACCTCTGCACCTTAGAAGGTCGAACATCCTCGCACAGACTCTGTTCCGCCTTTCGTTTACTCGATTGTAAGCCGATCGTTTCTGCGACATGAACCATTTTTCGGAACTTCGACTGACGTTCCTCAACACCAGACAGATCGCCTGCCTTCCTCTTTCGAGAAGCGATATCAGCTTTTGTCGCGGCCTGCATTCTCTGCCAAGCTTTGTACGAAAGTATAGTGGAGGCACGAAGACGCTGCACCACAGCAGGGGGGAGAGTGCCCTCGAACCTCCCTTTCGTGATCTCGTCCAGTGTATCTATGACCCTATACTCCTGACGCAGGTAGCCAGATATGCCCCCGGTGAGTTTAGATTCTTTAAAGTCTCTCAATATAATGGTGGATGCTGCGCTTGTGCCCCTCGAAAGAGCGGTGTACATAGCCTGATGGTTACGAGAGCGCAAAAGATCGACGACGTTCACCTCGCGTGTTTTACCCTGCGAGGCATAGTCGGTCATAGCGAAATTTAGGAGCACAGGTACCTGCTGGCGGGAGATGTGGATGCCGGCGTCGTTGGGGAGAACGGCGCGAAGCGCTGTGGACATTCGGGTGAGTGGAACGACATTCTCTTCTAGATGTGGAGCTTTATGTTGTCCTTCGGATTAACTAGTTTAACAAACAGTACTTCGAGGGCGAAGCGGCCGGGAAAACCTGGGATCTCCTGGCTAGTCCAACCTTTGACCACCGCTTCCTGCCCCTTGGTAATACCAAGCTCCGTCGCGTCATTATACGGATCATAACAGGCATACCAATACATAATGGTAGACATGCGGGTATGTGTTCGCTGGTATAGGAGGGGATCTCCACAAGGCCTCTTGCACCGCCGGAGTAAGTCTTATCTTGGTTCGTTAGTGTCTCTCGCGGGCTTCTGCCTAACCCGCCCCTTCCTCTTCCCTGCCTATCTACAGAGTAGAACATGTGCAGCGGGCGGTTATTCTCGCGTGCAAATCGAATGGCATTCATAGCGTTGATTTGATCTTTATGCGTATTCCAGGCGGTGATTACTGAAACATCGCACCACATGGGATCACCGAGATGAGAGCAGGGTTATTGCTCGGGATTCGAGACCGAAGGAACTCTAAATCCGCTTCGGTACAGTCTTTATATCGCATGTGCTCTAAACAGGTTCGCAGTGAGTCCTCAGCTGCATCTGAAGGTTCGTCTGCCTCATGTTCTGGCGGAGCACGACGACCGTGACAAATAGATTCCACAACAAGAGACCCAGCGTGTTTTCCTGGTCTGTCTGACTCTGCCTAGGTCGCTGTACCTTCGATACTTCTCGCTGTAAAGCGATAGACCTCTAGCGGGAGGGAGTTGTGCGAAGTCTCCAGCTACGATGATGCTGAGGCCGCCAAAAGGCATGTCTTCTAGGGTTGTGACATCTTTTAGGCGTTTATCTATAAGATAGAGGTCCTGGCAGGACACCATAGAAATTTCGTCCATGAAATGTAGTCGACGCCTCTCATCGGAGGCGAGCTTCGTCAAGAGCTCGACCCCCGCGAGGAGCATATGCACGTCGGTCGCCTGTAGCGACACCCAGATACGAGTGATAGGTAGAGCCGCGAACGACGGATGCCGCGGCACCGGTTGGGGCTGTCACAGCCATACGGTTCGCCTCAGATCGGATGGTGAACCAGTACCTGAGGGAGTCTATCACCCGCGTCTTGCCCGTCCCCCCCATTCCACCTATGTACATCAACAATGGGGCGGGGACACAGATATAGAGTGTCTTGCAACGATTGAGAACGCTCTCCGCTGTTCCTCATTGAGCGAGTACTTGGTGACTGCTTCTGTTAGTTGTGCCTGCACGTCAGCGTCCGCGGTTCGAACTCCGACAAGAAATAGGCGCCGGGCAAAACACGAGGCATCGTTTACGACCTTGACGCCATCGTACGCAGGGTCCTTCGAACCCACATCGTCGTCGTGAGCCAGTATGTGCCCTTTCGCATTCACCAACCTCGAATCTAACACCTCTTTTCGCGCCGCTGAAACCACAGATTTCACTTATTCGGTCCCATCATGCGGTCTGGCGCGAAGGAATCCTCTGTCGAGCGGGTCTGGGAGGACACGCTGTCGACCGTCCACCCGGCTGACTGCATGACAGCCTCTACCTCTTTCATTGATCTAACTTTTCTGGGACCACACACCAATACCGCTCTCCTCCAACAGAACCGCATCGAGGACGTCTGCCACGTCGGCGTCATCAGGACACTCCTCCTCTTCGTCCTCAGTATCTAAATCAGCATCCTTATCGTACTGAGCGCGACCTGGAGCTTCAGCTGTGCGTGGTAGTCATCACGAGCATCGTAGCATCATGTCGGATGTTCATGTGCTGATTATCTGAAGGTGCCTATCTGAAAACGAATACCTATCGAACGCTGCATCCCAACTTTCGCATGACGACTTCAAATCGAGCGGAGACCTCCAGGGTACGAAGAGAGTGAGTATAGTGCAACAATAGTACTCGCGATCGTCTCCATCGGGTCTCGGTAGATAAGCCCCGAGGAAGTTGGGGACGACAGTCTGCATCCTTCGACATCGTAAGCAATGCGATGGACTTGAATAGAGGATGCCCTCTCTGATAGCATAAGAGCGTCTTCGACGGATTTTAACACCCACCACTGACTTACGGACGCTACACTGGATCCAGTCATACAAACATACCGCGGTAAGCTCTTCGGGTCTCATCATGTAGTCGTCGACACTTGACCGACTCAAAATCCTTCCGTAGGTCCGTTTGATCGCCACAGAGTCCTCTCGTCCTCGTCGCCGCCGTCGTCGAAGCAGGGCTCAACGTCTTCCATTTCATGGTCAATGTCGTCTCCCACCGGAACGGGAAGGAGTTGTCCACGGCGCCGTCGTTGGAGCGAGGATTTCCGCTCTGGAGGCTTCCTCTGCGGCGCCCACTCGTTCTGTACATACACCACGTAAGTTCGCCAGTATAACTTCTCGAAGGATGACTGGAGTAATGATCCGGTGACCAAGCAGATACATAGCGCCATAGGACCGCCTATCTCGATTTTCGATGTCAGAGAATTGCCATTTTCATTATAAGTTGCCGGGCTGCATCGTTCTCGGATTTACTTTCTACCCACACGTCTGGATTTCGTTCGAAGACATCGTATATGGAGGAAAATATTTGGTAGGTCTCAGACCCATCTTACAGATATAGTCTGCAATATACCAGCGGTCGCTTTAACAGCTGTACCTGAGGACAGCGAAGAACAGTCGGTGTTACATCCGAACAGTACACCATGACATCGTTGACAGTGTTGATGTTGGGCTCATTCTTCATGAGGTGAATATGTCCCTCTTGTCTACGACGTGACCTGGAGATCTTCCTGGGGAAACCTCGCGGTGCACACTTTCTCCTTATTCAGACAGCCCTTTCCCAACGATGAGCTGCTTGTCGACCCCATGACCTTCACGTTTCGCTTAACGAAGCAGGAATGCACGTGGATCGGTACAGTATAGGTCCACGGTCTCCCGGTAATGGTCCAACCATTTGTCGACCTCCGAACATTCCTGCACAGGTGGCAGGAGTCGGCCACTGCAGGACAAGTCGTAAGCGGAGGAGGACAGGGAGCTTCTGGATTGGGTCTTCGATGACAGGTGCGTCATGTCCACTCGGATACTTAGAGTCGTCGATTAACGGCTCGACGAGAAGATCGATCTCCTCTGAGTCATCCGCGTCAGGTGCGACCTCAACATTGACATCCGACTTAGGGGCAGGCTGCGCTTAGTAGAGAAACTTGGCGCTCATATCCTCCAAAGATCCGGTGAAGAAGTCGCCAGTGTGGCTTCCTTCGAGATAGGATATGAGCTCGCTCACGAACTCGCTATCCTTAGCCATCAACCGATCCCTTACCTGTTGAGGACTCAGAGCACAGACTATCCATACCAGCATATGCAAATGTAAGGTCATGCGCCCCTGCTGCTCTACAGTGCCGTAATAGGCTGCTGTATGACCGA
>JAACJK010000251.1:0-24974 GCA_013368325.1 Ephemerocybe angulata
CAATGTGCTGCTTGAGGCGGCACGCGAGTGCATCAGCAACGTCTGTACACGTCGGAGACGCCCGCGTTAGTGGTAGACGAGTCCGCCCACGGAGAATCAACTCGCACCGTACGGCGAGCATTTCTGTGGATCTGTGCACCGACGGCGTACAAGTGTGTGGACGGTCCGCCTACAACATCAGAGACTCTGTACTCGCAGTACAATGCGAGAGCAGAGCAAGAGCAGAGGTGGGTAAATTCACGACGTAGTTGTGCACCGTGAACGCAGCCCACTCATGCTGGCAGACGATTATCGTCGAAAGCGTGTATGCGCCGTCGGAGACTCTGTACTCGTAGTGCAGGTACAGAGTCTCCGACGGAGTACTCGTACGGAGTAGACATGCACTTGTAGTGTAGTGAAAGTGCAATGGAGCACATGCGCGCTCCGCCGTTGGATGACTACACCTCGCCAAGTCCCTGTACTCGCAGTACAATGCGAGTGCAGATATGGACCGACAGAGCACATGCGTGTACCGTCGCAAAAAACGCTCGCGCATGCTACGAGTGAGGAAGTCTTTTGTTGCAGGGAGAGGCAATAACGAGCTACGGGCGCCTTTTGAGAGCCAATTTATTCACAGATAAATAAGTCAATGGAATATAGACTAGTGTACTAATTACTTCTCACTAAGATATCAATACCAAACGCAAACGCAGGTGGTGTACGAATGACGGTTCTCTTGAAATTCGAGACACTTTGTGGATCGCTTTCTGCCGAGACCAGCTAGCTATATCTGCCCAAAGCGAAGACTATCACCATGTACACACCGACGCCGCATCGACGGCACAAGTACAAGCGATCCACCGACGGCACACATACCAGCGTGTACCGTCGACGCACCCGCCGTGTACTGCGACTGCTACTAGAACATGTCTGCCCACGACGCACGTGTGTGCGGTCGCAGACCGACGACACACACATAGATGTATGCCGTCGGCGCACTCGCACTGCACTGCGAGTGCGAGTACAGGGCGCATGCGTCTATCCGACGGGACAAAACAGCGTCGACAGCGCGTGGCGGCGTGTATGCCGTCGGAGACCCTACACTCGCAGTGTGGTGCGAGTCCAAGGGTGGCGATGACTCCGGCGGCGCATGCGCCTAGGTGCGTTGTCCACGCAGCCCACCGATGTCCTCCGACGGCATGCACCTATATGTACAGTGCGAGTGGGGAGATGGACATGCCTACGACGGCGCATACACCTGGGTGTGCTGTCGACGCAGCCCACCTTTATTCTCCGATAGCATACGACTGCGTGTACAAAACGCATATGCCGTCGCAGGCTCTACTCTCGCACTGTACTGCGAGTGCACCGGTGTGGGATGCGTCCAACGGCACGCAGTCGTCGTCGATGGCTGATGTGTCTGTGGCACACCGAGGGAATTTAATCCTCGGCGAGCACTGTACGGGGTGGCACCGCTGGATATCTCACTACCTCGCATATTCAATCAGGCGCAGATATGAACTCAATAATTTACAAAATATATTGAATAATTACTTGTTGTGCTGACTATCCACGTCTGACACTACAGACCCACCACGTAAGTGCCTCGCTACATACAAGGGTGTCGACGCCAGCTTTATGCACATCCCAGTGTATCGACGATGACCCTCCAACGATGGTATACACACATACGCGTGTCGTCGTCGACTGTGCACTCGTAGCACACCATGTGAGTACACATGCGATTATCCACCGATGGCACCTGCACGGGCATACGCCGTCGTCGACTGCGCTCGCAGAGATATACGAGTACACTGGCAGCACATGGACACGCGTGTGCCGTCGGCGCGCTCTCGCACTATACGGCCGTTGGAGACTCTGCTATCTTTCCCCGCGACTCAGGCACACAGGCGGGCTGAATCGGTGGTGCGCATCGACGTCGCGCAGCTGCGTGTACAGCCCAGTGCGTCGTCGGTGACTCTTGGTGTCGCAGTACAGTGCGGGTCGAGGCACATCCATGTCCACCAACTGTACACATACACGCGTGTGCCGTCGTAGCCCTTGGACTGTACTGTCAGGGCTGACATGGTGCTATCGCGTGCGACATAGGTGACCATGGAATCACGTTGTACGCGAGTCCAGCCATCATGATATTTACCACCCGCAAACTTCGCACTGGTACTAACCCGGCGACCGCTCTGCGGGGTTCGACTCACGAGTCACCGGTGCGTTTCCAACGCATTTCTCACTCACTCACGCAGTATCTATTGGTAGGAAACATAGTGAACATTAATCTGTAAGTTAAGTACCACTATCGACTCCACTCTGTACATACAAAAGTGTCGACGGCAGCTTGATGTTCGTCCCACTCTACAGAAGTAGCCGCGTGCATCGACGATGACACGGCAAGGATGCCATACACCCTGCGTGTTGTCGTCTACCCTTGTGCAGTTCAATGCAGCCTCATGTAGGTGCGGCGAAGTGATGTGTCTCCGACGGCGAATGCACAAGCATACGTCGTCGTCGATACTGCACTCTCAGTACATTGCGAGTGTAGGTGTATGTAGATGTACGAGTAGACTGACGGCGTACACAAGTGTGTTGTTGTCGACGGGTGCACTTGTTTGAGAGGGTGAGTGCGTCTCAGGTCTATGAGTACACCGACAGCACCCACACGCGTGTGCCGACACCGCACCCGTAGTAGAATGTGAGTTCAAGGCTGGTATGACGGTGGAGGCACATACGCGCGCCGCCGTCGACTCCGCACTCGCATATGCTGCGAGTGTGGTGGTGGACGTATCCACCGACGACACACATCGACGTGTACCCGCCGTGCATCGGGATCAGTATCAGGGTCAGTATCAGTATCAGGATCAGGGTCAGTGTCAGGGTCAGTGCCTTGGCCACTGGCCCCGTAGCCATCGCACTTAGGGAATACTCCGGTGGACCAGCGTCGACGGTGACGCTCTTGTGCATGTGTAGCGTCGACGGCGACGCTCTCATGCGTACCGTCTGCGCTCAGATGCAGCGTCGGCGGCGACGGTCTGGTACGCACCGTCGCCGTACACAGACGCTCTGGTGCATGTCCAGCGCCGACGGCGACGCTCTCATGTGTACCGTCGCTGCACATGGCCAGCGTCGACGGCGACGCTCTTGTGCATGCGTAGCGTCGACAGTGACGCTATCATGCGTACCATCTGCGTTCAGGTGCAGCGTCGGCGGCGACGGTCTCGTACGCACCGTCGCCGTACATGACCAGCGTCGACGTCGACGCTCTTATGCAGGTCCAACGTCGACGGCGACGCTCTTGTGGATGTCGAACGTCGATGGCGACGCTCTTGTGGATGTCCAACGTCGATGGCGACGCTCTTGTGGATGTCCAACGTCGACGGCGACGCTCTTGTGGATGTCCACCGTCGACGGCGATGCTCTCATGCGTCTGCAGTGCTGCGACGCCGTCGACGCTGCACCTGACTGGAGACGGTGTGCATGAGAGCGTCGCCGTCGACGCTGGACAAGCGCAGCCATCATACGACAGCAACGGTGCACACAAGAGCGTCGCCGTCGACGCTGGCCAGGTACAGTGACGGTGCATACGAGACCGACGGCGCCGTCGACGCTAGTCAGGTACGGCGACGGTGCATACGAGACCGACGGCGTCGACGCCTCACCTGAACGCAGACGGTGCGCACGAGAGCGTCGCCGTCGACGCTGCACATGCGCAAGCCATCATACGACACCGACGGTGCACACAAGAGTGTCGCCGTCGACGCTGGTCATGTACGGCGACAGTGCGAACGAGACCGATCTTGTCGACGCTGTACCTGAACGCAGACGGTGCGCATGAGAGCGTCGCCGTCGGCGCTGGACATGCACAGCCATGATACGACGCCGACGGTGCATACAAGAGCGTCGCAGGGTGCGTACGAGATGCAACAACGACGATTCTTGGTCGTCGTCTCTGACAATCTGCAGGATAGTGGAGAGGTCAGTCGAGTATTCTGTTCGATGCCTAGCCCATTGTTAACCTTCGTGTAGACAGAATATGTCTAGGTTGAGGACGGTGTGCGCCGTCGTACGCAAGTCGTATCCGTATCGTCGCCGACGCACACGGCCACTTCCGTGGAGTGGGACACCCGAACGGCTGCCGTCGAGCCCTCTGTATATCGGAGAACCGAATTACTTACACAGTTCAACCGTGGTAGTCATATCCAATACACGGATTCATTATTCGAAGTCGTTCATAAGTTGAATAGAGTATCGAGTCGGCGACCCCACGCACAACGGTCACCGGCGACGATCTCTCACGGTGTGCTGCAGACACAGGAGGTGAGTGTGCGTGGCAGGTGTACTCGTACATCTCTGAGCTCGCAGTACATGCGAGTGCGTCGGCGGCACACACATGTGTATGTGCCACCGGTGTACTCGTACATGCCTGAACTCGCAGTACATGTGATTGCAGTCGACGACGGCGTATATCTGTGCATGCAAGTGAGTTATTCTACTTAACTCACTAACTGGACTCGATGGGACTCGGCGACAACTGCCGTCGAGTACCTAACATTCTAATCCGTGATATTGGGGGCGGATATCACCGTTTTTTCAAACGACAAGTCCACTAACCCTAATGTTTGGTGGTGATATTGGGTGTCACTATCTGATATTGGGGGTTATGAAGTGATATTGGGGGTGATATTGGGTGTTACCTCCTGATATTGGGTGTTAGTAGGTGATATTGGGTGTTATGAGGTGATATTGGGGGTGATATTGGGTGTTACCCCCTGATATTGGGTGTCACTATCTGATATTGGGGGTTATGAGGTGATATTGGGGGTGATATTGGGTGTTACCTCCTGATATTGGGTGTTAGTAGATGATATTGGCTATTGGGGTGGTGATATTGGGGGTTACCAGGTGATATTGGGTGTTATCAAGTGATATTGGCTATTAGGAGGGTGATATTGGGTGTCAGCAAGTGATATTGGCTATTGGGGTGGTGATATTGGGTGTTACTCTCTGATATTGGGTGTTACCCCCTGATATTGGGTGTTAGTAGGTGATATTGGGTGTCATCAAGTGATATTGGGGGTGATATTGGGTGTTACTCTCTGATATTGGGTGTTAGTAGGTGATATTGGGGGTCACCAAGTGATATTGGGTATGTGACTGACACTTTTGGACATTGGTGTGTGATGTTGGCTACTGATGTACTTCATGGAAGATCTATTATCATTCTTGGCAAGACTCATACCAGATTTTGACTTGTCATTTTCGGAAAATTTTGGTTTCATTCTTGGCAAGATTGAGACCAAATTTTGCCTTGTCATTTTCGGAAAAATTTGGTTTCATTCTTAGCAAGACTGATACCAAATTTTGACTTGTCAGTTTGACAAAATAGTTGGTGCACAGACCACTTCCTTTTTGGGTGTGGGAATGTAGTATTTGTACATGCTTATACACAAAATGTTTTGGTCATTGCCATCATTTGCTTCTTAACCACCTACCACCACCATCTCTAAAGCCAAACATGTCTTCTAGTGTTCAGGTAAGATGAATAGCATTCAATATAGAGTGTTTCTATCACATATTAACATCTGTTTGTAGCATATGTCCCAATCTGACCAGGTATGGACTGGTCACATTTTCCCAAAATTATTATCAGTCCCACCAGGACTGATACCGATTTTGGACTTGTGAATTTCGGAAAATTTGGACTCAATCCTGACAAGATTGAGTCCAAATTTTGTCTATGCTTGAAATGTTCACTGATTCTCTTACCTTTTCAGGAACATTCTGATATTGAAATGGTGCGTGTTTCTGCAAGTTAGCTACACACCGTAGAGAACTAATTGAACTTGTAGATGGATGAAGAGGTTTGACTTTCTGCATCCTATTATGACTTTTTCCGACACTCATAATATATTGCAGGTACAGATTGAGGACGATGTGGTACGTGACTTGTTGAAATACATACAGCCAAAAGTGCTGATATCAACAGATTGAGATCCCTTCCGACACCGAGGTACATATGTTATGCTTGCAATGATTCTTTTACCCACTGACGTTTGCCAATGTACAGCCATGTGATACAGTACGCACCTGCTCCAAATTCCCCAAGGTACAAAGTCTAATATATTCACCGTTCAGAGCGCACAACAGTCTGAAGAGGTACGAGTATAATCAATTGTGGAAGAGAAGTTGACTAACAAAGATATATCAGGAGAGTGAGGTACGTAGCCCTGAGTTTCGTGGCCTCCGAAACACGGCTGAGGACAAAGACAAAAAGGATGAAAGTGATGATGAAGCCGACTTGGTACGTTGCACATATCCACTACCTATTATGATATTTGACACAACTCATAATAGAACTACCGCTACCTGCCCAATGACCTCCTGATTTCTGATCGCCTTCAGCAGCTCGGGTTGGCGATCAATGAGGAGCTCAGATTATACGTCTGCCTTCCATGCGAGCAGGCATATACGTCTGTCATGGTCGGCAAGCACATACACAAAGTGCACAAGGTAAAGCTTACAAAGGACCTTGTTGCAGATCTCGCAGCAATCAGCAGCAAGAAGGAGGTTGCTGACAGTTTCCCCGACTTGGAGTCCGAGCGTGTTCCAACGAAGCCCTTCGCTGGCATCGCTGTCCAAACGGAGTTTGGCTGTCCCACTTGTGCCTATGCCGGTGGAGCTGTAGCCGTGCGCCTGCATATCAACAAGGCCCACGAAGGTGACGGACGTTCCATGGAGCACGATATCTCTGTGCAGTGCATCAACAAGGGAGTTGTTCGCACCTACATCCGTGTGCTTGCCGCAAATG
Source organism: Ephemerocybe angulata (assembly GCA_013368325.1). Taxonomy (NCBI): domain Eukaryota; kingdom Fungi; phylum Basidiomycota; class Agaricomycetes; order Agaricales; family Psathyrellaceae; genus Ephemerocybe; species Ephemerocybe angulata. Next base: position 6,800 of record JAACJK010000251.1, read on the forward strand.
CCGTGCCAGTTGCAGCCCAGGGCCAGGAGCCCACAACTTACTGGCAACAGCAGTTTGCAGAGATCCACACCTCTGTGCTTACTACCGCCCGCTCCGTCCCCAATGCCCGACTTATCAGTCCATGGCTGATGCGCACCGGGTACCCTGAACTGGTGGTTGGTGCCGCCGTTTCAGACTTGCGCGAACTGGTCGCTTTGCCCAAGGCGACAGACGATCTCGCATGGCTTCATGCTCTTGTCGTGCAGTACATGAAAGAAGCGACCGCCCTCATCAACAAGACCCAGCTTGCAGTTCGACAGAGGTTGAACAGCAACAACTCGGAGTTCGAGTATGTCTTATTCATGTTCATTCCTCGATTGTACTGACACAATTTGAAGGCTCAAGAACACCCCATTGGGCGACCATCACCAAGGGGATACAGTAAAGCAGTACTGTGTTCCTGTCGTTCATCTTGTGGCTGGCTTGCTCCGTAAATCGTGTGCAGGCTTCAAGTTTGCAAGCACCACAAAGCTCGACAAAGCTTTGAAGTCCCTGAAGGCGACCAAGGATATCAAGACCCTTCACGCTATGTTCAAGACCCTCTGGCTCTGCACCTGGGACTCCAGGGCGAGCACTTCTTTCCCCAACCCTACCCTCAGCTTCCTCGGCCTCTTCACGCTCAAGGCGGGAGGTGATTTTGCGCTTCCCAAGAATGTGACTGGCACCATCACCAAGCTGACTCGCGCGATCCAGCTGGTCGCCTTGACAGAGTTCCACAACTGCCTTGCGACCCCCAACGTCATCGAGGACACTCTTATCCGGGAGCTTGGGGTATTCACCAAGCTACACGAGTCCACCACATTCAGCGACCTGGGCTCCCTTCAAAAGTACGCCAGCTTCCTCTCGTACAAGACGGTTAGTCTTCCCAAGATTGTCTTTCCCAATCGCGGGGAAGATGATTACTCGCTCATGCTCTTTGAGGGCAAGAAGATTACTCTGGACAACGTTGGGACTGTCTTTGGCAACTTGGATGCCCAAATGTTGAGGATCTTCAAGGAGGAGATCCTCTTTGGGCTCGACCTCCACGTCGACTACACCATCTTGGCTGACAACATGTCCTCTCCGACCCCTGGGTACTGCTTCCTGGACGATCCTGGCAATCCCTTCAAGGATCGCATGTATGATCTGGGCAACAAGGTCTTTACGACTCCAGCCCTCTTTGCCCGTTTCATGACAGAGGCATCCCCAGGCTACTGGGTGGTCAACGTACATGAGGCCAGGAAGTGGCTGCAGAGTTTGTCAACTTTGGAGGTTCTGATGTGCATTTCAGCCAACATGCGGGGTGGATCTTCCGCACGTGGGGCTGAGATGTGTTCCATGCTCATACGGAACCGGAATACCCGGATGCGCAACCTCATTGCGGTGGGTAAGTATGTGTCCTTTATTGGGCAATACTCGAAGAATACCCACAACCAGGAGAGTGACCGAATGATTCCCCATGCCCTCTGCGGCTTCGACCAGGATTTGACGATTCAAGTCCACACCTTTGCGAGGCCCTTTGCCGTGGTAAGCCCTTGGATGTCCGCACTGTGTAGAGCGTAACTGAGTTTTCTTCCAAGTTTTTGGCCAAGTCAGTCTGGCCAGAGGAACCCGAGATACCTCTCCTATACCATGAAATGCTTTTCATGGACTTGGGGAAGGAACTGGATTCCGACAAGGCGAGCAAGGCAATGGGTGCGGCGTTCAGTGTTGTGATTGCATGGGTCTTGATGATCGCTGCATGGAGGCACATCTCAACCGGCTGGCGAACACGCTTGTGCAAGGGTGCGATTGACTCACTCATGGAGGAAGAGACGATGAGCTCTCTTCACGCTCTGCAGAGTGGACACTCGGTTCGGACAGAGAGTCGCATCTATGGGATTGATCATGACAGTCTGGGTGGCGTCTCGCAGGACGTCATTCAACTCTTCATGGAGGCGAGTGTTGCCTATCAGAAGATGTTCAAGATCCCACCAGGTGGACTTGGCCTGCGATACGATGAATGTACGATGGATGTGTATGATAGCCTTGGACTGGTGCCGAGGGCCCCTGCTCCTGTTCTTCAAGGCCCTGCGGTAGATCAGTCGGGCGACATCATGGCCTTTCTCCGTGCCTTCCGCACCTCTAGCGAGAAAGGCCAAGCAGAGTTGCAGGCGGAGGTAAAGGCATTGGCTGGGAAGGTAGACATGTTGGAGTCAGAGCTCAAGGCTACCAAATCCGGTATGAGTTGCAACAAAAATGATAATAAATTTCTGACCTGATTATTTTCCCCAAGTTCGACTGGACGCTCCTCCAACGTTTGCAAGTCCTCTCCGCAAGAAATCTGGTATGAGTTGCAACAAAAATGATAATACATTTTCTAAACTGATTATTTAACCCAAGTTCAACTGGACGCTCCTCAAACGTTTGCAAGTCCTCTCCGCGAGGCAAGCCCAGGACTAGAGTATGTCGATGCAGATGCAGATGCAGTCTTCCTCCCCGAATCTCCAGTGAGGACTCTGGCACCAGCACCAGTTGCATCTTCCTCTCAGGTTGCCGCTGCACGACTTGCTCCATTCCCGCAACCAATGCTCGCACCTACCCCACAGCTATCCTCCTTCCGACCACCCAGAGCGACTATGACACCCATCGCTTCCTCCCCTCGTCTACCACCACTCGCGACGTCTTCCAGCAAGACCATGCTTCCAAAGTTGGCCAAGCTCTACGGGCCTGGAACCAACTGGCGTGTTCCTGAACAGCGCCAGGCAGTTGAGGCGCTTCTGAAGTTGGAAGGTGATGTCATTGTAGCCCTTCCAACAGGGATTGGCAAGACAGCTATAGCCATCCTCCCTTCTATGGTTGAGGCAAGCTATACCGTCATCATCCTTCCCCTTCTCTCCTTGCAAAGTGACTGGTTCCGACGCCTGGATGAATTCCGCATCCCATACGAGCACTTTCAGGGAGCGCAGAAGCCAGTGCTCCAGGGCCATGCCAACCTCATCATTGTTTCCTGTGACAAGATCCGGATGCCCCATTGGCAAGCTGCGATTGCAGGCCTTCCACGTCCTATCGCCCGCTACATTTTCGACGAGGCCCACTACTACTTCACCGATGATGTCTTTCGTGCAGACACCTTCTCCAACCCACACTTGCTGCGGCAACAGGCAACATGTCAGTTTGTTCTGCTCTCTGCTACGCTCCCACCTGCTGGGCGCAAGCATCTCACCGACAAGATGTTGCTCACCAACGTCACTACCATTTCCTCCCCATCTGCCCGACCGGAACACCGGTACTGGTTGGCTCACGCAAAAGGGCAGTCTGCAGCAAAGTCCGTGCACATGACGAAGATGCAGCTCGAGCGATGCCAGTCACGCCTCAAGTGGAACACGAAAGATCGCTACATGGTGTTTGTTACCTCACTTGAGGATGGGACAGAGGTGGCTAAGGCCCTTGACATCGGCTTCTACCATTCAGACTCTGAACGCTACCCTCTGAGCGACGATGCCAGAGAACTTCTTATGGCCGACTTCATTGCAGGTCGCTCTCTTGGCCTTGTCTGCACCACTGCCCTGGCTGCAGGCACTGATTATCCCCACATCCGACTTACCATTCACTACGGTACTCCACACGACATGATTACCTTTGTGCAGCAGTCTGGACGGGCAGGTCGGGATGGGCAGGAAGCATATTGTGTGCTTATTGCAAGAGGGTACGGTGGATCTCTTTCTGCCCACCATGCGGACATGCGTGGTATCCGGCAGATGAAAAGAATGACCAAGGTGGCAGATGAGGAGGTGGAGACATGGCCACTGACCTGTATGCGGTACAACATGAGCGAGGTTTTGGATGGGCAGGGTGTCAACTGCTTAGACTTGGACAAGCGCTACTTTCCCTGTTATGCCTGCGACCTATGTGAGTCTCCATCTGCTGCTTGTACTTCTGATATTTTCTAACACCCTGGCACAATCAGATGGCCAGGTCAACAAGAAGACGCAGGGTAAACCATCTAACCAGGTGTCTGATCTCCTGGCACTCGACCTTCAGGCACCCGCTCCCGAAACCGCTGCTAACCTAAAGCGTCGCCTCAGCATATCATACCACAGTGCAGTGGTGAAGTCGACCAAGCTTACGACCACTGCCATGTTGACGAAGCAGGCTGCCCTTACTCAGTACAGCACCATCCTCGACTTGGTGAAGAAGAACTGTGGTGCATGCTTTGCAATGGGCTTAGCAGTACGGCACAATTCCCCTTATGATTGCCCCAACATCGACAGAGACATCTTCATCGCCCTCCGTCAGAACATCAAGTATGACAGAAGCAACAAGACGAAGGCGTATAAAAACCCATGCTGGACCTGCCATATCAGCTCGATGGGTGGCAATCTCCTTCACCCAGTGTTTAAGAGTGGGATGGATCATCCAAACAGGGACCTTGTACTGCCTTTGCTGTCCTTCATCTGGGCAGACGACACCTTGCGTGGTGAAATGGGCGCGTTTTTCAAGGTGGAGTGGCACGATTTGGATGCGTTCATTGTGTGGTTGGTTTCAGAGGTCTTAGGGTTATGGGGGGATTTTTGGGCAGGGTTTGTAGGGTTTTCCATGCTTTGAGCCAGGGTTGGTGCTAGGGTGGTGGGCTTTGAGCCAGGATTGGTGTAGGGTGGCAGTTTTTTTGTGAGGATAGCTGTGTCAGGCGGTGACTTTGTTGTCACTCATTCACAAACCGAGTCAGAGACGTACGTCGGATGTGCCACAGGCGCAGTCCATTGCTCCTCATTCATAGACCAAGTCAGAGGTGTACGTCGGATGCGATACGGGTGCAGTCCATTGCTCCTCATTCATAGACCAAGTCAGATGCATCCATCGCATGCAATGGGTGGGCAGTCCAAGTCAGAGAAGTATGTTGGATGTGCCACAGCCGCAGTCCATTGCTCCTCATTCGTAGACCAAGTCAGAGGTGTACGTCAGATGCGATACGGGTGTAGTCCACTGTCCCTCATTCACAAGTCGACTGAGCATCGAGACAAGACAGAGTGCGTAGCATGCCACAGCTGCGATGACCTTTGTCCCTCATTCACAAACCGAGTCAGAGACGTACGTCGGATGCGATACGGGTGCAGTCCACTGTCCCTCATTCACAAGTCGACCGAGCATCGAGGCAAGACAGAGTGCGTCGCATGCCACAGGTGCGATGACCTTTGTCCCTCATTCACAAACCAAGTCAGAGACATACATCGGATGCGATACGGGTGCAGTCCACTGTCCCTCATTCACATGTCAACCGAGCATCGAGGCAAGACAGAGTGCGTCGCATGCCACAGGTGCGATGACCTTTGTCCCTCATTCCCAAACCGAGTCAGAGGCGTACGTCGGATGTGACAGGTGCGCAGTCCTTTGTCACATATTCACAAACCGAGTCAGAGGTGTACGTCAGATGTGATACAGGCGCAGTTCACTGTCCCTCATTCACAAGTCGAGCGAGCATCGAGGCAAAACAGAGTGTGTCGCATGCAACAGGTGCGCAGTCTGTTGACCCTCATTCACAAACCGAGTCAGACGTGTATGTCAGATGCGATACGGGCGCAGTCCTAAAACACTTAGTGCTTCATTCCGGGGCTTAGGGTTATGGGGGGATTTTTGGGCAGGGTTTGTAGGGTTTTCCATGCTTTGAGCCAGGGTTGGTGCTAGGGTGGTGGGCTTTGAGCCAGGATTGGTGTAGGGTGGCAGTTTTTTTGTGAGGATAGCTGTGTCAGGCGGTGACTTTGTTGTCACTCATTCACAAACCGAGTCAGAGACGTACGTCGGATGTGCCACAGGCGCAGTCCATTGCTCCTCATTCATAGACCAAGTCAGAGGTGTACGTCGGATGCGATACGGGTGCAGTCCATTGCTCCTCATTCATAGACCAAGTCAGATGCATCCATCGCATGCAATGGGTGGGCAGTCCAAGTCAGAGAAGTATGTTGGATGTGCCACAGCCGCAGTCCATTGCTCCTCATTCGTAGACCAAGTCAGAGGTGTACGTCGGATGCGATACGGGTGTAGTCCACTGTCCCTCATTCACAAGTCGACTGAGCATCGAGACAAGACAGAGTGCGTAGCATGCCACAGCTGCGATGACCTTTGTCCCTCATTCACAAACCGAGTCAGAGACGTACGTCGGATGCGATACGGGTGCAGTCCACTGTCCCTCATTCACAAGTCGACCGAGCATCGAGGCAAGACAGAGTGCGTCGCATGCCACAGGTGCGATGACCTTTGTCCCTCATTCACAAACCAAGTCAGAGACATACATCGGATGCGATACGGGTGCAGTCCACTGTCCCTCATTCACATGTCAACCGAGCATCGAGGCAAGACAGAGTGCGTCGCATGCCACAGGTGCGATGACCTTTGTCCCTCATTCCCAAACCAAGTCAGAGGCGTACGTCGGATGTGACAGGTGCGCAGTCCTTTGTCACATATTCACAAACCGAGTCAGAGGTGTACGTCAGATGTGATACAGGCGCAGTTCACTGTCCCTCATTCACAAGTCGAGCGAGCATCGAGGCAAAACAGAGTGTGTCGCATGCAACAGGTGCGCAGTCTGTTGACCCTCATTCACAAACCGAGTCAGACGTGTATGTCAGATGCGATACGGGCGCAGTCCTAAAACACTTAGTGCTTCATTCCGGGGCTTAGGGTTATGGGGGGATTTTTGGGCAGGGTTTGTAGGGTTTTCCATGCTTTGAGCCAGGGTTGGTGCTAGGGTGGTGGGCTTTGAGCCAGGATTGGTGTAGGGTGGCAGTTTTTTTGTGAGGATAGCTGTGTCAGGCGGTGACTTTGTTGTCACTCATTCACAAACCGAGTCAGAGACGTACGTCGGATGTGCCACAGGCGCAGTCCATTGCTCCTCATTCATAGACCAAGTCAGAGGTGTACGTCGGATGCGATACGGGTGCAGTCCATTGCTCCTCATTCATAGACCAAGTCAGATGCATCCATCGCATGCAATGGGTGGGCAGTCCAAGTCAGAGAAGTATGTTGGATGTGCCACAGCCGCAGTCCATTGCTCCTCATTCGTAGACCAAGTCAGAGGTGTACGTCGGATGCGATACGGGTGTAGTCCACTGTCCCTCATTCACAAGTCGACTGAGCATCGAGACAAGACAGAGTGCGTAGCATGCCACAGCTGCGATGACCTTTGTCCCTCATTCACAAACCGAGTCAGAGACGTACGTCGGATGCGATACGGGTGCAGTCCACTGTCCCTCATTCACAAGTCGACCGAGCATCGAGGCAAGACAGAGTGCGTCGCATGCCACAGGTGCGATGACCTTTGTCCCTCATTCACAAACCAAGTCAGAGACATACATCGGATGCGATACGGGTGCAGTCCACTGTCCCTCATTCACATGTCAACCGAGCATCGAGGCAAGACAGAGTGCGTCGCATGCCACAGGTGCGATGACCTTTGTCCCTCATTCCCAAACCAAGTCAGAGGCGTACGTCGGATGTGACAGGTGCGCAGTCCTTTGTCACATATTCACAAACCGAGTCAGAGGTGTACGTCAGATGTGATACAGGCGCAGTTCACTGTCCCTCATTCACAAGTCGAGCGAGCATCGAGGCAAAACAGAGTGTGTCGCATGCAACAGGTGCGCAGTCTGTTGACCCTCATTCACAAACCGAGTCAGACGTGTATGTCAGATGCGATACGGGCGCAGTCCTAAAACACTTAGTGCTTCATTCCGGGGCTTAGGGTTATGGGGGGATTTTTGGGCAGGGTTTGTAGGGTTTTCCATGCTTTGAGCCAGGGTTGGTGCTAGGGTGGTGGGCTTTGAGCCAGGATTGGTGTAGGGTGGCAGTTTTTTTGTGAGGATAGCTGTGTCAGGCGGTGACTTTGTTGTCACTCATTCACAAACCGAGTCAGAGACGTACGTCGGATGTGCCACAGGCGCAGTCCATTGCTCCTCATTCATAGACCAAGTCAGAGGTGTACGTCGGATGCGATACGGGTGCAGTCCATTGCTCCTCATTCATAGACCAAGTCAGATGCATCCATCGCATGCAATGGGTGGGCAGTCCAAGTCAGAGAAGTATGTTGGATGTGCCACAGCCGCAGTCCATTGCTCCTCATTCGTAGACCAAGTCAGAGGTGTACGTCGGATGCGATACGGGTGTAGTCCACTGTCCCTCATTCACAAGTCGACTGAGCATCGAGACAAGACAGAGTGCGTAGCATGCCACAGCTGCGATGACCTTTGTCCCTCATTCACAAACCGAGTCAGAGACGTACGTCGGATGCGATACGGGTGCAGTCCACTGTCCCTCATTCACAAGTCGACCGAGCATCGAGGCAAGACAGAGTGCGTCGCATGCCACAGGTGCGATGACCTTTGTCCCTCATTCACAAACCAAGTCAGAGACATACATCGGATGCGATACGGGTGCAGTCCACTGTCCCTCATTCACATGTCAACCGAGCATCGAGGCAAGACAGAGTGCGTCGCATGCCACAGGTGCGATGACCTTTGTCCCTCATTCCCAAACCGAGTCAGAGGCGTACGTCGGATGTGACAGGTGCGCAGTCCTTTGTCACATATTCACAAACCGAGTCAGAGGTGTACGTCAGATGTGATACAGGCGCAGTTCACTGTCCCTCATTCACAAGTCGAGCGAGCATCGAGGCAAAACAGAGTGTGTCGCATGCAACAGGTGCGCAGTCTGTTGACCCTAACATGCTACTTTTTGAGTTTGGGGCCAAACTCCACTGGAGCAGACCCTGTTTCCGTGATGGGAGACACCCCACATCAACCATTATGACACCATCTCCGGAAATGTGTACACCTTTGATGTGAAGGAGGTCTGGATGTGACGTGGGTATGGCTGTGATGGGAGTTGATTCCCATCCCTGTCAACCCCAGACTCCCTGTATGTCACCGGGTGATGGCTTCTGGAGGCACCATCCTCTCTGTCCATAAGCCTTATCTCACACAGTGATGGCTTCTGGAGCTGCCATCCTCTGTGTTCATAAGTCTTATCTCACACAGTGATGGCTTCTGGAGCCGCCATCCTCTGTGTTCATAAGTCTTATCTCACAGAGTGATGGCTTCTGGAGCCGCCATCCTCTGTGTTCATAAGCCTTATCTCACTACAGTGATGGCTTCTGGAGCCGCCATCCTATGTGTTCATAAGCCTTATCTCACCACAGTGATGGCTTCCGCAGATGGCGTCTGCTGTGTCTAGAAGTCCGAGCCGCCCTAGTGAGTAACCTCAATCATCTCCCCAAAAGTGCGGTCCCCCCGTTTGCGCAACCGCCGGGGGTCTCCACGATACGTTCGGGGTGTCAGACGACGTCGTTTTACGCGCGGAACACGATTCCAATTTTTTTTCGTCGCTACGTCGAGTTCTCGCCGAGATATAGGTGCACCTCCTCCTCCCCAATTCCCCATCACCCGCCCGCCCATATCTCGGTCACCCGGGCTCCGTTCGGCGTGATCTCTTCGCCAATGCCTTTGTATACATTTGGAGACTAAATGAGTAGCGTTACTTTTGCCGGAAAATGTTGATCGGGAGCCTCGAGCGAGAAATACACAAGTCCGCTTTTTGCGCATCCAGCTCGTCTCCTCCGGTGAGATTTCTTCGAGCCCTCTGTGTCTTAAGCAACCTGGTATATATACCCAACATCGATCCAAACATATCGAGCTCAGAATTGCATCTGTCAGTAACCTCGAAGGTAGGCAATTGCCCGTTTATTGCTATATCTACCTAAAAATGCGGTCCCCGGTTTCACGCAACGGACAGGGGCCTAGGAGTTTCGAGCAGGACGTCACCCGACGTCTTTTGACCTTGGAAACACGAATCCAAAATCCGTTTGTCGATACGTTCACTCGTCGTGGTGATATCTAAGGACTTCTTCCTAACCCCTCCCCCCTGTCCAACCCACCGCTGTCTACGCGAGTACAACCCCGTTCGCTTCAATCTTTTCGCCGTTACCTCCATAATAAGTGGCGCGGTTACTGCTAGCTCTTTATTTTGCGCGAAGGGGGAGATCCGGGGCCTCGGGCAGGGTTTATCCCACTTCGCTTTTTTCACATTTAGCTCGTCGCGCTCGGTGACGTCGTTTCGGGGCTTATGGACTCCCAGTATGTCACTGGGTGATGGCTTCTGGAGCCGGCGTGCTCTGTGTCCAGAAGCCATTACTGTGTGAGATAAGGCTTCTGGACACATAGGACGCTGGCTCCAGAAGCCATCACTGTGTGAGATAAGGCTTCTGGACACAGAGGATGGCGGCTCCAGAAGCCATCACTTATCTCACACAGTGATGGCTTCTGGAGCCGCCATCCTCTGTGTCCAGAAGTCCGAGCCACCCGAGTTAGTAATGTCAACGGCCCATGCTGCATTTGCACTGTGCTCCGAGTGCAGCAGTGAATATACACGCTGATGGCGCACGCAGACCGGTAGGACTCGCGGTGTATTATCACACGCCTGTGCCCTCAACTGCACTCATAAACCTCGCAGCCCTCTCGACACACTCCGCAACTACGGTATAGCATGCGACAGCACACAGATGCGTGTGCACCATCCGCGCAACCCAGGTATGCTCTCCACCGGCATACAGATGAGTCAACAGCCCATGTACGCCGTCGGAGACTCTACACTCGCACTGCGCTGTGAGTACAGAGGTGCACATACATAGCTACAATGGTGCACAGGTATGTGTGCGCCGTCGCCGCAGCTCACACATATCCTCTGACGGCATTCCAATCCGTCGAAAGCGCGAGACAGTGTGTATGCTGTCTGAAACTCTGCACTCGCATGTTACTGCGAGTGCGGAGGTCACAAAGATCCACCATTATCCGTCAGTGCATGAGTACACCTCCGCACTCGCCCTGCACTTCAAGTGCAGAGTCCCGACAGAGTGCGTGGGGATGGGATGCACAGCCGTAGTACAGTGTGGGTGCAACGATAAAGCACATACATGCTCCGTTGGTCCACAATTCTCCCTCCAGACTCGCTCTGCACAGCGAGTGCAGAGTTTCCGACGGAGTACACGTGCGGGGTGGGCCTGATCTCACCGGGTGATGGCTTCTGCAGATAAAATTCTCTGTGTCCAGAGGCCTGAGTAACCATTGACCCCAAACTCCCAGTCTTACGATACCAGGTGATGGCTTCTGCGACTGACATCGTCTGTGTCTAGAAGTCCGGGCCATGACTCCCGCACGTATGATAACCAGGGATGCCTTCTGGATCCCATTTTTAGCTCTCTCACTGTGTGTGTAATAAATCTCGCAGAACAGGACAAGGGAAGGGGTTCGCCGACACATCTTCAAGCTTTAAATGTACCCATGGCCCCACAACCTACCAAGAAGTACCAGACCATCTGGGTCTGGGAATGAGGACCGAGTTCGAGTACCTTGCTCAGCACATGCACGACATGAGTACACCCCGATGGCCACACACCCGCTCGCCGCCTTCCTGAAATCTCATATATACCATACAGTACTCAGATAGAGCATGAACTAGTGCTCCCCACCGGTCAAGCTTACCTCGCGTGATCCCTGCGGTCCTCGGATATCCTGATCAATTTTGATCGACCCGTCAACCGGCGCCTATCTCGGTCTGCGCGATTTTCCCCTTTTTCCCTCCAAGGATCCCACCTTAAGCTGTATCTATTTTTGGCTTGTAACCTAACGAACGGTCGGCAATCGGCAGTCGTGTCAATCCGACCCCTGCGGTGAAAATTTGGTCACCAGGGTCGGATTTGTCCTGCGAGTTTCCGTTTGTCCTCCGATAATCCCGGACTCGATCACGGGAATACACGTCAATGCATGCGTCGTTGCAGTCGATCCATAGCGTCGACAGCAACACAATGTTGTGCATGCGCCATCGTAGCCGACTCATAGCGTCGACGGCGATGCAGTCACGCACAGGTGTGCATGCACCGTCGGTGTACAACAAGTGACAACTGCGCACAGTCGGCGGCAATACTTGTGTACATAAACCGTCACCATACAAGTCCTCCGTTGGCGGTGACGTCGGACGCCGTCGTTGTTCGCGGCGTGTGGGGCCAGGTGGGTCATAGTGCGAGGCGGGTAAGGAGTATGTCGCTGAGGACAGACGCAGAATGCAGTGTCGGCGGCGTATGCCAGTGACGACAACCCATTCGCGTGTGTATGCCCTGCCTGGCTGCATGTGTGAGCGATGTAGAGTGCCCGTAGGGACTCGGGTGCTGGGCGTGTCCTCCGAAGAGCAAGATATGTGATTGTGCAGTGGAAGCCTCTGTATTCGCCCTCGTCGAGATAGTGTGGAGTTATTTACGCCGACAAGCGGATCTCGTCGGTGATTCTAGACTCAGTGGGGAGAGTTCTGTCAGAGCTTCGGCACTAGCACTCGAATACCATGCACTATGAGTGCTCAGTGGGGTGGTGCTCGCATCCTCTGATGGTGTACATTCCGAGACAAGTACATCCTCAGAGCTTACACTCGCATCCGTAGACTGGATGCGAGTCTCGAGCTGTGGGTGTTGTACACGCGTCCATGAGCGGGAGGCCGCCCTCTGACCACCTATGCGTGGGCCGTCGGATCCTTCACACTACACTGTGAGTGCAGAGTACCCGACGGCGCATGCGTAGGCTATGGACGCGCACTCGCAGTACAGGGCGAGTGTGTTGTGGAAGTGAATCCCTGTACGCAGTGAGTGCGTGTGCCGTCGGTGGACATTTCCACCTCTGTACTCCCAGGACAATGCAAACGGTGTTGTAGAGGGCATACGCACGTTGTACACGCGCGGCGTGTATGTGGGTTATCGGAGTGCAGAGACTTTGACGTCATAGACGCGCTGTCAACGCCGTAATATTCCGTCGGAGGGAATGTGTGAGCTGCGCTGACTGCACATGCGTGTATGTCTGCCGTCGGAGCCGGAGCAGGGGGGCATGGATACGCCGTCCCATCGCTTCACTCATCACTCATACATCCCTCGCCGTTCCAACCCACACTCTCACCGCATCCACCACGCGCCTCCTCATCGACCTCTCCATCCCATGTCTTTCCGTCAACCGCCGTCACCTCCCATCCTCTCTCCAGTTCCTCCGACTTCGCCAGCACATCGCCTCCGGACTCCCGAACCGCTCACCCCACTTATCACCTGCCGACCACCTATTGCCTTACCTCGTCTTCACTACCGTCGTCTCCATCTTCTCACCACCCGTAGTCATTGTAGGCGGTTGTAATGGATGTCTAGTTCTGTCGTAGTCAGTAGATACCCCCCACGGCACATGTCGTCCCACTGCGTGTAGAGGTCAACAATTAGGACCTTGAAAATCCTCGAAAGTACGCGGCGCGTCAAGCGATAAGAGCCGCAAAAGCCATCGAACGAAAGTCACTCACCTTCGACTCGATGAAGGTTCGGCTACTGGTGCAGGTAAGGCACACTCTCTGCCCCACCTTGTTTTCCAACGCGCTGATCGTTCTCTCCACGGTGGTATGCTGCGAATCAAGCCGGAGTGAGTACTCTCGCACAAATTACAATACTGGGAGTGCGAGGTCAGAGCGTGACATGTCCACCAACAAAGGACATGTACCCTCGACGCACTCCCAATATTGTGCGAGTGCGCGAGTGATCTGACCAAGCATCCACGGCGCATAAACGTGCGAGAGAAGTGATTCCCGCCCCTGTCAACCCCAGACTCCCAGTATGTCACTGGGTGATGGCTTCTGGAGCCGGCGTCCTCTGTGTCCAGAAGCCATCACTGTGTGAGATAAGGCTTCTGGCCACAGAGGATGCTGGCTCCAGAAGCCATCACTGTGTGAGATAAGGCTTCTGGACACAGAGGATGGCGGCTCCAGAAGCCATCACTTATCTCACACAGTGATGGCTTCTGGAGCCGCCATCCTCTGCGTCCAGAAGTCCGAGCCACCCGAGTTAGTAATGTCAACGGCCCATGCTGCATTTGCACTGTGCTCCGAGTGCAGCAGTGAATATACACACTAACGGCGCCCGCAGACCGGTAGGACTCGAGGTGTATTATCACACGCCTGTGCCCTCAACCGCACTCGTAAACCTAGCAGCCCTCTCGACAGACTCTGTAACTGCTGTATAGCATGCGACGGCACACAGATGCGTGTGCACCATCCGCGCAACCCAGGTACGCTCTCCACCGACATACAGATGAGTCAACAGCCCATGTACGCCGTCGGAGACTCTACACTCGCACTGCGCTACGAGTACAGAGGTGCACATACATACCTACGACGGTGCACAGGTATGTATGTGTGCGCCGTTGCCGCAGCGGATATCCTGATCGATTTTGATCGACTCATCAACCGGCGCCTATCTCGGTCTGCGCGATTTTCGCTGTTTCCCCATTCTGTGCTTAGCTCGTAACGGTCAGCAATTGGCAGTCGAGCCATGGACGCACAGACTCCCCAGTCGATCCGACTCCCTTTGCCCACCGTCGGATTTGTCCTCCGAATTTCCGTTTGCCCTCCGATAATCCCGGACACATCATGGGGAATATCCGCTTAAAGTGAGCGGCTATTATCATTTAGACTCGCGTCCCTTTGCTCTATTTTTTGCTACTAATTCGATAGCCCTGACCCTAAATTTTTGAGCATCACTTCCCTCGGGTGTCGGTCTATGCATGGGTACGGTCTATTCTCCCATTCCATATATTCCTTCCATTTTCTTTGCTAATTTTCTTCGACGTTGCTCGCTGCACGTCTTCGCTCTACCCCTCCACTGAGCACTCTGCTCGTCGCCGCCTTCTTTGAGCTCGTCGCCTTCGACGCGCCCGCAGCCGTCCGCCGCTATGCAAGTCGGTCGAATGCTTTGGCGCGAAGTACTCTGCTCGCCACCGCATGTCGTCGCTTTGAACCTCGCTCCGCAAATGGGATGAATCGAGTATGTAAGGATTTTTGATTGACCTTGAAGGTGTTTCTAATGGACCTTTCTGATTCCTAGTCGCATATCTCACTTGCCAGGGCGTCGTCGTCATCGTGCGCAGTAGCCACAGTCGCCGCGCAACCGCCGCCGTCGTCGGGGTTTAGAGCTCGTAGAGTTGGTGTATTACAATGTAAATCAGAGTAGACGGTCCTGGAAATCGAGTCGAGAGTGCGTGCGCCATGCCATGGGACGGCATGAGAAAGGGTGAAGATGTGGGGAGGGAGAAAGAACAGGCCGAGGCCGATGACGTCTCCCACCGGACGTGCCAGAGAACGCCTAGTGTTTACCCAGGTTTGGAGGCTACTACGTACCATATACTCGTCCCACCTTCGAGATAGAAATCTCTAGAATACCTCAGATTCGCCCATCCAAGTGACCACCCGTCACCGCCGTCCATCAACAACCCGTCGTCTCTCGACCCTCTCACCACATTCACCGCACATACCGAGCACCGTAGACCAAGTAGCCTTTCCACCCAACATCCCTTCTGTCAACCGTTGGCACCCTTCTATCGCCTCCCGATGCTCTCGCTCCACCCAACTCTACCCGTCCTGTGGCGGGTCGTCCTAGCCGTAGGTGTCCACTCCAAACACCGAACCCCAAATGCCGACTGAGGAATGAAAAAAGTAACACTCACTAGTACCCTCCCGCCCCTCCCTCGTACTAATATCATACCCCGCTGTATCATACCCCGCTGCATGCGCATGGCACGTATCCACGCACACGCCGATGCGCGTCTTGTCCTCTACGAGCGCGATGATAGCTGCTCTCTGGGTGAAGGAGGAGCCGATGACGTTGCCGGCGCCGGCCAGGGTATAGCATGGGGTGTAGATGAAACCGGGCGCGAGGTATGGAGGTATGGAGAATGCATGTAGGGATGTGAATGCGAAAGGGCGGAGGTATGGTGGAGTGGGGTAAGCGCGCGCGGGTGTGGTTATGAGCGCAGGCGTGCAGGCGTAGGAGGGCGTATCTCAGCGCGTGACGGGCGTGCAGTGCGAACGGAGGTAGAGCGGGAGCCGTCGAATGCGGCAGGTGCGACGTCGGAGGACTCAGAGGCGTGTCGAAAACGCGTGCAGAACGAACAAACTCAAAGAAGCAACTGGCAAAGTTAAGTAGATACTAGTAGATGGAGTACAATCTTCCATGGCCACTCTTTGGTTCATTCTTCCATCCATGCTCACCACCTTCACCCTTGACCCTCCTCAAGACTCCATCGCCTCATGATCTAGAAACAATGGCCAAAAGCTCAATAGCACAGAAGCTTGGCTGCATCATCTCTGCTGTCAAATCTCGTTCGGCCCACCCCGAAGATGTAGGAGCATGCGAGTTGACAGTAAAGAGTGGACAAGAACTTGAGGTCTAAAGTGAGAGTAAGTTCACACTAGGACTGGACTGGGATTTGACCGAACATGACATACTCAAGCATAATAAACTTGTACGGCAGCGGTGCAAGGTAGGTTGCAATGATGTTTGAACATGCAAGTGCTGAAGAATGCAGATCATTATCTGGTTATTAAACAGCACCATTGCGGGGAGTCTCGACAGTCCACGTACCGGATAAACAGAGGAAGTAAAGAACACCCTCCCGGTAAAACAACAAAACAGAGAGCTTTTGAGATTGCGGTACTTCTGGTGGGCGACATACACCATGATGGCCATGATAGCTGGATATGACCAAGTGCATATATGAGTGCTTCCGCAGGACAGACGACAGTACAAGGGAATGAAGTTCAATGAACGCACCGACTATACTAGCCAGAGAGAAGCCGTATGCGATCCCCAGAGATGACTGATCCACCGCCATGGGAATGCATGGCGAGTTTGGCATAGAGGCTGGCCTGACTGTGGGCGAGGAAGTGAGAGAACACCCCACTACTGAGTTTGACGGGCATACATTTCACGGAAACAAGAACCTTTACCCCATACGCCAGTGCGAACGCGTGGAAGATCTGAAACGAGAACATCTGTTATGAGACATTAGTGACAACGTGTGCGAGGGACGCACTATGTACTGAATCACGAGGTTATACCATCAGTTTCCTGTTCATCCAGAAAATGCATGGATGCGAATGTACAGAATCGCTGTGTGTCACATAGTAAGGCATCTCTGTGTGTACTATTCAGTTTAAGCTACGTACCTTCTGCACTAAGAACTATCAGACTGGAAGATACTGTACAATATGATCCGGTCAGGCATGTCTTATTCCCTTGGCTGTGCATGTTGTACTCACTGAAAACCTGTATGAACGATCTGGTGCACTCGTCAGACGATAGTCCACTGCGAAAATGGTCTATTATAGGGTACATTGTGCTCAGTTTCACGCTAGATATAGAGGATGAACTCACACATTCCCGAAATCCGATATGTATGAGAACACAGTATCTCGCAACCAAGAACATCACTTTTGCGGAGCTCAATGGGGTAAACCAGATGAGGCGAACCTGGGCTTAATGAGGAAGTTGAGAATCCGGCAACAGGAGACAAACGGACCTCTTCAGATATCGTATGCAGATAATCCGCGAGCTTCCCAAAGTTTCTTCAGTATTCAAGCACGGGGAATTGTTCATAGCACTTACGATGAGTGTATACCCGCTTGCCGCCTGAGCATTGAGGCCGCTTGTCAGCACCTCTGTAGATTATGGCTGTGACTCTCAGCTCACCAGACACTGTTTCCGAACATTAGCCCCGACTGGTAGGTCATGTTGGCGCATTAGGGGCACTCACATCTGTAATATTCGTCTCCAAATACACCTCGACCGGTGAGTCCATGGTTGGCTATAAGGCGGCCACTCAAGACTCTTCAACCTACAGCCGTAGGTGCAGGAAGCAAGAAGGGACTTACACGTCATGGAACTGTCAGACATTTGTCATCAAGATGTGCCAAATCGCATTAGAGGTCTGCGGTGTGGCATACTTGGTGTCCAAACCAAACAAGCCCAATGTAGCATTGATGTGACTCTTCGACATTCTCTTGTTCCTCGTCGTCGTCTCCGTCTCCCTGCTCGGTCTCTCGCACTTCTGCGTTTCACCTTCAGGAGGTTCGTTTTCAGGTACACGGACTCTTGGCGCTCACCTAACTGATCGCACTAGCGGGTATCCCACACAGCGTGTATTCCGAGAAAGCCATGTTCACTTGGACTTTCTTCTTTGGGAAGCAAGGGGAGATGGCGCGAATCGCATGCCATTGGACGGATCTGTGCAGGCGGATCTGGGAGTCGAGTGTTGAAATGATTTGAGTGTGTGACGTGCTGCAT
>JAACJK010000198.1:0-23274 GCA_013368325.1 Ephemerocybe angulata
GATTTCCACTTATTCGGTCCCATCATGCGGTCTGGCGCGAAGGAATCCTCTGTCGAGCGGGTCTGGGAGGACACGCTGTCGACCGTCCACCCGGCTGACTGCATGACAGCCTCTACCTCTTTCATTTGATCTAACTTTTTCTGGGACCACACACCAATACCGCTCTCTCCAACAGAACCGCATCGAGGACGTCTGCCACGTCGGCGTCATCAGGACACTCCTCCTCTCGTCCTCAGTATCTAAATCAGCATCCTTATCGTACTGAGCGGCGACCTGGAGCTTCAGCTGTGCGTGGTAGTCATCACGAGCATCGTAGCATTCATGTCGGATGTTCATGTTGCTGATTATCTGAAGGTGCCTATCTGAAAACGAATACCTATCGAACGCTGCATCCCAACTTTCGCATGACGACTTCAAATCGAGCGGAGACCTCCAGGGTACGAAGAGAGTGAGTATAGTGCAACAATAGTACTCGCGATCGTCTCCATCGGGTCTCGGTAGATAAGCCCCGAGGAAGTTGGGGACGACAGTCTGCATCCTTCGGACATCGTAAGCAATGCGATGGGACTTGAATAGAGGATGCCCTCTCTGATAGCATAAGAGCGTCTTCGACGGATTTTTAACACCCACCACTGACTTACGGACGCTACACTGGATCCAGTCATACAAACATACCGCGGTAAGCTCTTCGGGTCATCATGTAGTCGTCGACACTTGACCGACTCAAAATCCTTCCGTAGGTCCGTTTGATCGCCACAGAGTCCTCTTCGTCCTCGTCGCCGCCGTCGTCGAAGCAGGGCTCAACGTCTTCCATTTCATGGTCAATGTCGTCTCCCACCGGAACGGGGAAGGAGTTGTCCACGGCGCCGTCGTTGGAGCGAGGATTTTCCGCTCTGGAGGCTTCCTCTGCGGCGGCCCACTCGTTCTGTACATACACCACGTAAGTTCGCCAGTATAACTTCTCGAAGGAGTGACTGGAGTAATGATCCGGGTGACCAAGCAGATACATAGCGGCCATAGGACCGCCTATCTCGATTTTCGATGTCAGAGAATTTGCCATTTTCATTATAAGTTGCCGGGCTGCATCGTTCTCGGATTTACTTTCTACCCACACGTCTGGATTTCGTTCGAAGACATCGTATATGGAGGAAAATATTTGGTAGGTCTTCAGACCCATCTTACAGATATAGTCTGCAATATACCCAGCGGTCGCTTTAACAGCTGTACCTGAGGACAGCGAAGAACAGTCGGTGTTACATCCGAAACAGTACACCATGACATCGTTGACAGTGTTGATGTTGGGCTCATTCTTCATGAGGTGAATATGTCCCTCTTTGTCTACGACGGTGACCTTGGAGATCTTCCTGGGAAACCTCGCGGTGCACACTTTCTCCTTATTCAGACAGCCTTTCCCAACGATGAGCTGCTTGTCGACCCCCATGACCTTCACGTTTCGCTTAACGAAGCAGGAATGCACGTTGGATCGGTACAGTATATGGTCCACGGTCTCCCGGTAATGGTCCAACCATTTGTCGACCTCCGAACATTCCTCACAGGTGCAGGAGTCGGCCACTGCAGGACAAGTCGTAAGCGGAGGAGGGACAGGGAGCTTCTGGATTGGGTCTTCGATGACAGGTGCGTCATGTCCACTCGGATACTTAGAGTCGTCGATTAACGGCTCGACGAGAAGATCGATCTCCTCTGAGTCATCCGCGTCAGGTGCGACCTCAACATTGACATCCGACTTAGGGGCAGGCTGGCGCTTAGTAGAGAACTTGGCGCTCATATCCTCCAAAGATCCGGTGAAGAAGTCGCCAGTGTGGCTTCCTTCGAGATAGGATATGAGCTCGCTCACGAACTCGCTATCCTTAGCCATCAACCGATCCCTTACCTGTTGAGGACTCAGAGCACAGACTATCCATACCAGCATATGCAAATGTAAGGTCATGCGCCCCTGCTGCTCTACAGTGCCGTAATAGGCTGCTGTATGACCGAATATACCGGCTCTACCTTCCGGGTCTCCCCATCTGAGAAGATGCTTAATGAGCAGAAGGACCATGAAGTGGAAGAAGCGCGCCCCGGCCACGGGGTTTTGGGCGACGAGTCGGGCTCTCTCCATGTACTCTCTCAGCTCAGGGTTAAATTCTACTTTTTTATCCGCCCAATATATACATATGGGGTGCTTATTATCTGCAGGTGACAATGTGATGAACCACGATGGTGCACCTCTGTTCGCAATGAGTGACCAAACCTCGCTTCTCATATTCTTCTTCCCAGCGAGAGAACCGTGGACGCTACTCCAACGTGATCTATCTGGTCCATTATAGAAAAGCATAGCTTCTCCTTTCCGTCTCTGGGATGACCCGCTCGCCTTCTTGCAGTCTCGTAGCGATGTCCTTGATG
Organism: Ephemerocybe angulata; assembly: GCA_013368325.1. Taxonomy (NCBI): domain Eukaryota; kingdom Fungi; phylum Basidiomycota; class Agaricomycetes; order Agaricales; family Psathyrellaceae; genus Ephemerocybe; species Ephemerocybe angulata. Next base: position 2,404 of record JAACJK010000198.1, read on the forward strand.
ACTACCGGGTTAATCTTGTGTACTCTTGAAGCGATGGACGCGAAGTTACTGCGCCTAGTTAAGACAATACTACCGTTTTTACTTTCCTTAATCTGCTCATCGTTGAACGCGACGATAATGAAGCGGGTTTCCGTCTGGAACCTCTTGTCATGGTACATGAGCATCCATTTCTTCTGAGTCGTCTCGGACATCCTGCCATGCAGTCTCGCAGTACCAACCCCCCCGAGCCGTAGGGAAACAACCAGGGGTAGATCTGTGGATATAGTTGAGGATTGTTATACTTCGATTCGGGAGTGTCCGAATGGCCAACAGCCAAGACGGTACTATCCCCCCGTTCGTAAATGCCTAGTTGCTGCGGCCCTTCGGGCGTCAAGAGACATGCTATCAAGACGGCTCCCGATCAGGCCATTCACGGTGAATGGGCAAGGTCCGCTGGTGGTTCCATCGTCTTCAAAGGTGTCATGAACACTCGTCGTCCGACGCGACTACATTCGTGCCGTCCTCCAACGCTCTGACAACTACTTTGACGACGGATCCGCGCTCAGGATAGGTGCCTAGGGTCTCGTAGTCAATCAGTAAATCGGCATAGTCGGCGTGGTTCAGCTTGAGCCATTCAAGAGCATTCTTGACATTGTTACGGCGCACCAGCATCGGGGACCTGACGATCTCATCCTCTTCAGGTGGGTTGACCCCAGTGAAGATGAAGGCCAATACCTCGTCTACCTCACTCCGAGGAGGAGGCAGCTGGTGATAAATTTTCATTGTAGGACACGCAAATGAAATCGCGTTAGCATCATCTTTGAGTGCGCCGGTCGACCGGGGGCAGACGAGACACGAACGACGCAGCGGTTAGTTCGAATTCGGGCAACCAAGACCTGCTCAGCGTAGGTAAGATCGGCCAGGATACTAGGTACAGGGCCTACCCATAGTCCATTCGCAAGCGCATTATGGGGTCGTCGGCCGTTGTTGAGTGCGTCGACACAAACAGGACATATCGCGGTTAGAGATTTATCTAGATGGGCCCAGATTCATATTCAATTGGATCCTTCGAGCTATGGCGCTCGCGTCTGGCTAGACCGGGCTCCACTAAGGGGTCGAGCGAACACGCTAACGACTCGAGAGGCGTAAGCTCAGTCAGGAGGGTCAACTGCCCACATGACGCGCATCCAGACTCTTCAAAATGTTCGGGTCGCAAGTCCTCACAGAAGTCACGAACAATAGACAGTCTATCGGCGTTGGTCAACGGAGGCGGGGGATATTTAAACACCCTTTCATCTTCTTCTGGCACCAGGACCACAGTATGGGTTCAACGTCAGCAGCCCTGGGTTCTGCGCAGCCTTTGGCTTGATAACGGGGACGAACACGGCATGATAGGACGGGCAGTCTACGCACACGTGTTTTCCAAGCTCCAGTATTCCCCCAGCCTTTGAGGTACGTACAGGAAACTCCACACCGTGGAGACTAGCCAGGCAGACCACAGTGCCGTTAGTACCTTTCTTGGCTAGCGTCATCCAAGGAACGTCGTGACACACGAAAGAGTCCCCCAGGATGGTCGTCCCTGTTCTAGTACCAGCATCTTCGACGACATCCAGTGCCAACAGTCGAGCTCCGGACGCGTACGTTGGCTGAACATCGGAAGGTATATTCGCGAACTTTAGGATCTCGTCGAGAGTGAAGCTCTTAATGCTTCTGATAGCGTCGTAATATACTCTGGTCGGGGAATGGGCTGACCCGCCCGAGACGACGAGCAAGTGAAAATGGACGTGTGGGGTTCACAACCACCACAGACATGCTCGCGCAAGACGGAGACAATGGATTCCCTGGATTGACCTCGCTGCGGTTTGAGCCCGTGGACTTTGGCGACAGACTTGAGCTCGGTCAAGTTGAGGTGGGGAAGAAGGAGTTCTAAGGGGACATCCAGCTCAAACGCACCGTCATGAGAGCCGAGTATATTCCCGATCGATCCACGAGGGGCATATCTGACGAGTTCGTATGTTCCAGACACGTAGGCGGGACCGTCAAGGTCATTCTGCACCAGAAAGGGCCCAAGCTCTGCCCAGGTAAACTTTCTCTGCACATGTGCGCCGCCTCCGTAGAGGGAGGCGGCACCAGAATCACGGGTAACGGGTAACGCATCGTCAGGGCGAGTTGTGTCGATATGCATTTCAGAGGATAAGTAGGGTATATACAACCGTTGAGGATGTATGGTAGGAGAGACGTGGCTGTCGAAAGAGAAGGGTACATAGTCAGGAGAACGGTCCCATTACGTGTAATCACAAGTCGAAGCCTTCACGTGATAACATATACAAACAAACGTTTAATCTCTGTACATTGCCACAGGTGATAGAAAGCTATGATATACAGGACAGTGCGGGTTGACGATATAGTATCAGGGCACGACTGGATAGGCTACTGAGGTAAAAGATTCACGATATCATCTCGCTTCGCCATTTCCGATAAGCATGACCCAGCGAATATTGAAACTAACCTTCCACTGTCCCTTCTTTCCGTGGAACACGGACAAAGTGTATGCGACGACAACGAACGAATTACGGGGGATCTCACCGTCCCACCGGGGTAGCTGATCGAGCCTGTCCAGGTCACGCTCGAGGTCCAGAACGAACCCGGTGCAATCGTAAACGGGAACTGGACACATATTATCACGTCAGCATATGGCAAGATAAGTGGAGAAGAAGGGAAAGCACACGTACTGGTTTCCTCGATGCCAAGGCTAAACGAGTCCCCAACAGGTGCAGACGTAGACCCCGACGCGGAGGCAGTGGCCGGACTCGGTTTCGAGGGAGAATATCTTCTAGGGGCGGGAACATCACCGTCTTCATAAATGCGAGGTTAGGTACGATATATGCGAGGGTTAGAAGTATCTTACCACCGAACAAAGACTTTGAGCAGAACTGCATCTCGTCCATCCCCAACTGCGCACCAAGAAGCTCCTTCGAAAAGGCGGAGCAGACAAATCCTACCATCCGCTCGAACTCCTGACTGTGGAATACGCCATGAAGCTTCTTCTGCTTGACGCCGACGGGGCAGGGCTCGGTGATATACGACTGGGTCGCCTGGACCGCGGACAGACAGATTGCAACTCTACGATCGCTGGTGTAGAGCTGGAGCTTCGTACCCGGCGGGAGCTCGCGCACCAACACACTCTGCGTGGATGCGCGAGACGGATTGAGGAATTGCTTGTGCGACTTGAAGACGATAGCGTTTATGGCTGAACTGGATATACAGGAACGGTAAGCGAGCGGTCAGACGGAAGCGATCGCAACGTACTCGTAGTCGAGCAGAGGACAGTCGTCAATCCAGTTGCTGAATGAATAAGTACCCTTCCCGGCTACATCCGTCCACAATTGAAACTTGCCCGACCTGTAAACCGCCGATAGAGCTGGTAAGTCGTTTATACCACCTATCTTTCAACGAACAGGACGAACCATACAGGATCTAAGTCTTCGTACGTTTTCTTCAGGGCCGGGTCTTGCAGAGCTTCGTCCATGACCTGACAGGTTTCGGGAGGTGTGCGAGCCTTGTTGAAATACGCGCCCGCGAGTGCGCGACCTGGTACAGCCGGATTCCGCTCCTTGAACATAGACTTGAAGGAACGAGCGGCGTTGGGTTTCTGCACGACCGGGGTAGAGCTGACAGCCGGCTTGGCGTCCTCTGATCCTCCGCCCGCCTCGGACTTTTGCACGACCGGAGTCGAGCGCACAGGTGGCTTGGCATCCTCGGACCCTCCGCCCGCCTCAACTGCAGAACCAGCGACGGGCTCAGAGGATTCTCCTTGCTCGCCAGCCTCGTGAACGGAGTCGCCAGGCGGCTTGACTGCATCGACAGGTGCGGACCGTTTACCAGAACGGGAGCTACCAGAGGCTGCTTTGCGGCTCGATCCTCGAACTACCGAAGCCGTGGGGTCCGACGCCTTAGACGGGCGCGCGGCAGGGGTACGGGACGACGCTTTCTGTTTCCCTGCGGAGACGATGCTGACGGGTTGCTCGGGGTCAGGCTTCGACAGTCCGGAGGACACGGTCGTGTTCGAAGTAGACTTCTTCTCTCGTGAGGTGACAGCTGGAGAGGACGCAGCCACATCGGGAGTAGACGTCGACCCTCTTCCGCTGGTGGTTCTCTTCTTGGCAGCTGACTTTGAGGCAGATTTCTTGTCGAGCGAGATGGCGGAAACATGGGCGGGTGTGGCGGCGGATGTCGCAGTGGACACTTGATCAGCGGACGTCGGCGTTGCACTGGCACCGGACCTTGACGACTTGGGACGAGGGGTGGATGGCGGAGGAGGGGGTGAAGATACAAGAGTGGGCGTTGTACCCTGGTTGAGGGAGGGAACCGGAGCAGAAGGCGAGGTGACTGTTGGCTTGGACTTATCGACTTGACGGGTGGCAGACGGCGCGGACGATGCAGAAGGCTCCTTCGACCTGATCGGCTTTGGCTTGACATCCTGACTGGGAGCAGACGAAGACGGTGGAGGGGCGAGGGGTTTCGACTTCGTGGACTTATCGCGGCGTGGATGGGGGGAGGGAGACGAATCGACGGGCTGGGACGTCGTACGAGTCGAGGACGACCGTCGATCGCCGTCGGGTGACTGTGCGCTTTCTGTGTTACGGTTGTTCTCAGGTACATCGACCGAATCAGTGGGAAGCCGTGAGGATGCTGGGTCTTTGGCATGGGAGTCTGGTGTACTACCCGCTTCGTTGCTCTCCTTGTTGTCGGCTTTGCGACGTCGCGAAGAACGTCCAACCTGTTTATCGGTGGAAGGCGGAGCGTGGTCAGCGGTCGTGGCGGATTTGGTGTCCTTCCTTGATGAGCCTGTGGAGCGTACACGGCGCGCTGAGGCGGGTGACGACTTTGAGGATACAGCGTTCGCAGGAGGAGTTGACTGACTCGACTTGGCCTCCAGCACTTCGACGGAGGTCGCAGGAGTCACATGTGCCGTGGACGAAGGCTGCGAAACAGAGGGCTTCGGCTTCACGGTGGATTCTACGAAAATAAACGATGATAAGTCATAACACAACCCGAAAGTAAAGAAAAGGGACGAACGGGCACCTGGATCGGGAACGGATGGCTTGGTGTTTTTGTTCCGCTGAGGCCGCGTCGTAGATATTGCCTGGTGCTCGAGAAGGGGAGCTGTCGCGGGTGACGACGGCTCATCGTAGCTACTCGCAGGACGGAGTGAGGGACCTCCACCTGGAGTCTTCCATGGGCGAGGCTGCGTCAAGGGGAGAGCATATACGGAAGCAGCGTCGCTGCCACCTTCATCTTCGGAGCCTTGGTATGACGCAGAGTCGCTAGATGGCACTGTTACTACGGATACGGGCACGACAGACAGCGGAGAGTAGGAGACGTACCCCGATATGGATGCTTCGTGAACGGCTTCGTCATCGCCTCCACACCCCTCTCCATGTTCGGACACGGAGGGAGGATTGGCCGGGGCAGGTCCGTCGTGGTGGCGGTCTCCGTCCTCATCGTCTGTAGGACTTTCAAAATCCGCCGATTGTCCGGGTGCGACTGGACCATCATCACTGGAAGACATGTCAGTATACGGGCAATGGCGTGCAGAGTGTTCAACTGACATGAAGGGGTCATCCAAATCGTAGCCGACGGTCTCGTTGTCGTGCAAAGGTACATCATGAGGTCCTGGCGGGGATGACATGGCGCTCGCGCGACCCCCGGTACTACTTTCCCGACCTTCCCCCACATTCTCTCCATCAGACATGACGGCGTCGTCTTCCACGTAGCCGCGCCCATAAGCCGAACCCTCCTCGTCTCCTTCGTCGGCATCGGCGTCGCTCGAGGCAGAGGCCGCGTCCTGGAGCTCGACATCCTGCTCAGCCGAGAACGAAACGGCATCAACCTCTCCTTCTTCCATGTCGATATCCGTCAAAGGCGACAAGTCTGCCTCGCCTTCACTCATGTCGTCATCGGATAGCTGAGCAGCTACAGGGCCCTGCTCCGCGTCCATGTCGGAAGAACAGCTAAGGGAACGACAATGAGCGTGGGTGTCGCCGACCGATAGTACCATTAAATTATACGCACTGCTCCAGTTGCCCAGGCATAGCTTCGTCGTCAGATGGCACATGCTGGGGAGTATCCGTGGCCAAGCGAACGCGTTTCCTGCTGCAGTTCATGCGGGTGAACATCAATTAATAAAGCGCTGTGAACTCGACGACGCACCGCTTTTTAGACGCGTCATGGTCGCTGGTGTCCTCATTGGCGGAGAGCACGACGGAGTTCTGGGCGCGATGGCGCTTACTGCAAGTAGGGTTAATGTGAGGTGTACGAAGGAGGACAGGAATCACACCTCTTGGTACTGGTTGAAGGAACGTCTTCGACCATGACTTCGGATGGAGGGACAACATCCGCGAGCTTACTGGAGGACGCCTTGGACTTCCTGCCGCGAGTGGTCTCTTGGGTCCTCGATCGTTCTCCAGAGTTGCCTGAAGCAGGGGGTTCACCGGCTCTAACGCGCGAGGAGGCTCTTCGAGCCGCCGTGGCTCGAGTTTCGATAATCGAGGGGGCCGCCGGTTCAATGCGATTCTTTGACGCCCTCCCCGAATACATGGAGTCGCTGGGATCCATCCCTACACCTCTACACCCAAAGGTCAGGAAACAAGGGTAGAGAGGGGTGGGTGAGAACATACGCGTCTTGCCCGGAGTCGTCGTCTGAGGCGGTGTCGACTTCAACCTCGACTGTACTCCCATCGGCTTTGAACTTGGTGACACTTGAGACAATAAACAAAGGACGTTAGAGCCACAGGGCTGTAAGAGACGCGACGAGTCTACGCACAATCCAGACGAACTAGAGCTACAAGGCAGCATATCAGGTGGGGGTGCAGACAAGCGGAGGCCAATTGAACTCACCGCTTGCTCGGAGATGCATCAGCCTTGGCCGGTTTGGGGGTGCGGGGAGTTTCCGCCTTCACGTTGGAGGCTCCATCCTTACGCTTTCCTCGGGGAGTGGGAGTACTAGGAATGTGCACAGGCGACGGAGACCGAGAGGTAGGGGACGGAGATCGCGAAGCAACTTCAGCGTAAGACGGTTTGGTAGACATCGTAAAACCGAAGGTCAGGTAGATGGCCGAGGGGGGATCCAAAACGAACAAGCGAACAAGTTATAGGTCGCCAGGAAAGACAGAACCCTCCCGTAGCATTGGGAAAGCCGAGGAACACATGCTGGTCCTCCATCGAGGAAGCTATCCACATGGTGTCACGAAGAAATCAAAAGGGAAATGTGGGCGCCTAGCAGCAACTTACCAGCCCCAAATTCAGACGAGCTACAATTTGCGGATAGAGGGTGCGCATCCGAAGAGAAGAGGTCGTCAAAGACAGATTCCATCGTCATGCCAGGGTCGTACCTGGACACGAGACCAACATCACATGCCCCCGGAGATCTCCGATTATTTATCTGATCAAAGATAAGTCTAAGATCAGGGATCGTGGACCGGGCAGGCGAGGGCGCCGCGCCCCTGCATGTATCCGTCCCTCACACTCTATATTTCTGGGGTACCAACGTCCATCCCCACGCAGAGCAATATGGGGAATTAAAAAAGAACGAAGCGATTAACAGGCGACGATAGGATCTGAAGCGCAGCGACAGCATGGTACTTGCGCCCGATGGTACTCCTTACTCAGACCGCAGGCACTTAGATGCATCGGAGGGGTGATGAAAGCGGTTGGGGGCTGCGCATGGAGATCGGAATACGGGGCGGGTGCCACTAGCTGCCACTAGGAGGTGCGTGTACGATGGAGACATGACACCATATTAGACAAAGGCTAAAGCATCGAAACAGTATCGATCTGATATAAAACTGATGAACGGCAAAGTCGAGACCCCATAACCCTACCCATCGTATTCACCCGCATCAAATGAACCACCAGTACGATGTCGACAAAGCCAGTGAGTACAATACAGATGGCCGACGATGTCTACTAACCCAAGTGTCCAATCAGCCCGGCTGTTGGGCGACATCGGGAAAGGACAGCTGCAGACGATCGCAGACGGCTTCGTGAGCCTGGCGCAGGCAGAGGTCTGTACGCCCCCGCTACGACCGTAGAGGGACACGACTAATATTAAGCCTCCAGATCGACAAAATGCGCCTGATGGACATCCAGTACCCACCTTCGACTCGTATCATGGACGGGGAGGACGAGGTCGTGTTCAAAGTGCAGGGAGTTATGTGCGGTAAACTATTACCACCCTTCACGGAGTCGCCGTAAGTCCCTACGCAGCTCTGCAATCCGTCAAGGGCACTGACCCCCAGTACAGTGTATCGTCTCCTCGGTCTAAAGGCCTATCCAGGATAAGGAACCTCAGACAGCACGTCAAGGTCACTGGATTCGGGTCAAGCGAATATGACGCATACATGGACAAGCTTCAGACGGTCCACGACGCCTTCGCCCAGCACGCGCGCGACAGGGAAGTAGACCAGATCGAGTTTATCCCATACGAAGGGCACCAGTCGCTGGAGGTGCATTCGCGGTACTTCACGGACAGGGCTCTCGTGCCGTACGAGAAGAACCAGGCATTTCTCCCGGGGGTGGACCCCTTCGACGTCCTCCGGAAGCTGCAACCCGACGAATTCATCCACGCGGCCGACAACGTCGTGGAGTACTGCGTACGAGCGGTCGCTAACGGGTCTACAACGTGAGTACCGTTCCCTCCGTGAGGAGTACTCTCGCTGACCGGCACAACCGCAGTTACGGCCCTTGCGAACCCAGCGTATTCAAGGTGGGAGACGTAGTCGAGGTCGCTTTCTCTTGCGTTGGCGTACCCATCAAAGGGCAACGCATGCGCATCCTCTTGCAGTTGCGTGGTCTGACGCTTCTGGATAATACGATAAGAAAGGTGAGAGGACATTCGTCGGACTGTGTCCAGGGTCATTAACATCTACACAGGAGTCCGAACGCACCACGAGGATGACGATGGCACTTGTGGCGTTGAATAGGACACCGCGTCGGAAGAGGTTATATCTCACAGAGGAGGAGGTGTGTGGAGACGCGCATGGGACGAAGAGAACTCGAAGGAGCGAGGACAGTCGCGAGCGCGTTCCTGCGCCCGTATTCGCACCGGTGACGGAAACTGAGGTCGGGAACGAAGAAGGAGAGATCATTGAAGTTGAAGGAAGCGATGGAAGTTCCACGGTAGGAGGAGGCGAAGGCGATGGGGATGGCGCGGCTGAGGGCGAGGCGGATGGGGAAGGAGAGGGAGGTGGGGATGTAGAAGGCAATGAAGGTGAGGACGACAGTGCAGAGGCTGTAAGTGGAGGGGAGTTGGAGGAGGGGGAGATGTTACCGGACCTCCCCGACTCCGACGACGAGGACGTGCACGGAGTGGAAGGGGAAGGTGGAGGCGATGACGCAGCTGAGGCAGGGGAGCGCGGGGATGCGATGAACGTCGACTGAGGAGGGTATAACGGAGGTGACGGAGGACATAGGAATGCGCAGGCGATGCACAAGATACCCGTTTGAACAATATTTGGAGAGGTACCGAATATGGGTCCTCGACCATCCACTCTTTCCAGTGATTTCTCAGTATAATTACATCAGTCTTATGGACCACTATTTCGAGACGACCCTTATATGGGACATCCACTTTCCACTCCTTTCAGCGACTTCCTACTCTAATTATCTATATCTATGCCTCCATTTGGACCCGTACTACTTCGGGGGTTGTCATGTTGGGGTTTCACGCTCATTTATTGGTTACGCTACTTAGTACGCTCTCTACTTCGCCGCTTTTGAAGTTGATGTTTCACACTCTTTTTATATACTATATCGGCACCACCTTTTTGTTATACCATATCCGTCCCAAATTTACGGTGGTTGCGACGTGGATTACATTCACGCAAGGCTGCAGCGCGATAGGACTAACCTCGAGGACGGGAAGAAGAGGATTATGCGCGTGGGGCGGGCTGCACAAGGCTAATAAAGCTAGAGACTATAGTATGTGTAGCTAGGATTAATTAAGGAGATGATGAAGGAGGGACATTTGAATGCAGGAATACGTACCAACGCATAAAAGGAAGCTGATTAGGAAAGGGGGGAGAAGGTAGGATGCAGGGGAAGAAGGAAGGGAGCGAGGACCGTTGTAGAAAGGGATGGGACGGGCCGGCTGCGGCAAAGGGAAAATGATGGGCGCGACGCGGAACGGAGGCGGCGAAGCGGAACGGATTTTTGATCGTTTGATGCACAGGGAGGCTCAAAGGCTTGGCGCGGGGAAATCCACCGTAAGAGTACCCGAGCCAAAATGCCTCGGAACCCCTGTAGATGAGAAGCTCCGCCACCCCTATGTCCTTTTCCACCATGTCGCAGACTTCGCCCATACGATCTGTCTTCACTACGACTATGTTACCCCACACTGTACGGACGCCGTCCTCGCACTTGTAGGACTCGTACAGATCGTTCACCGGCAGGTCTATAGGTCCACGACCCTATCGCGGAACCAAAGAGAGGTGAGAAGCTGAAGGACCATCTAGAGCTGTGGAGCAGGAGCGCTTACCGCCTTAGTGGCCGTAAAAATAGCCCAGTTATTACGCTGAAGGCGAGGGGCACCATGAGGATACCTCCTGATGCAAGACCCCGCATGCTCGAGGTTCCTGGGTGCTGCAGGCGCTGCATAGGTGGGCGGGTACAGGTATTGCTCGACGTAGAGATCAATGCTCCTTGGCGCTGCCTCGTACCCAGGGTGCACAGCAATTGACACGAGGTGGGCCTGAGTACATCGGGCACCGACGACACACCCCTTTACTGTAGAAAACAGCCCTTCCTAATGGCACTATGAGTACTATGAACCGAGAAAGCGATGATAACACACCTGGTGTGCGGTATCGAATCTGGACGAGATCGCCAGAACATCGCCGTCGGAGAACATGAGTGGCCCTGAGCAGTCGACCGATCTATACCAAGATGAGTTCGAGGGTTGTTTTCGCTTTTCTTTTGTCTTCCACCGTGAAGGCTAAGTCCGAATGGATCGTGTCACGATGCTAGGAGACATGATTTCAAGTTGATGCTGACCGGAACATGAAGCAGACACCGTCGCATGGAATGGGGTGCGGGTGCTGTCGCGCTCTGATTGGAAAACCACCTGAGTCCGAATGCGACATGGGCAGCATACCACTGCGCAGAGCGATACTCCCTGTCATATCCACCTACTCGACGTCGCTCCAAACGCGCCCACGGCGGTCCGAGCGGATCTACAGGACGTTACCGGGAGACGCACCTGGCAGGGTGGGGCGGCATGGTTAGACTGGAAAAAGGTGGAGCGTCAGGACGGGGGACCATGCGAGAGCCTGCGAGAGCGTACCGAATAAGCGCCCGAGCTTACCCGTATCCTACGCATAAGCGACCTCCAGATGGTGCAGGCCAGGAGGTTAACTTCGCAAAGCATGGTGTTGCATGGTCCCCCTTCGCGTAGCCTGACGTGGCGGACGAGCGTCTCTGCTGATTGATAGGTCAGTAAACGGTACCCATATAGACGATGAGGCCAGATCTTGCCGACGCAGAGAACTTCGCTTACCGATTACTGGCGGTGTGCTCAGTACTACCAGAGCAAGGGATAGTGCCGACACGGAGCACGATAAGATGATGTCAAGGAGTTGCAATCACAAGACAATGCCAAACAGGTGTTTGCCGGCGCGTCAATCAAAGGACGATGCCAAACAGGGGGTGGGCGCGGCAACCACCGGGGCCGTCGACCACACTACCCTTTAATCCGTCCCTATGTCATTCATCGCACGGAGCGCCGTCGGTAGCGACTTATGGGGGAGACAGATGGGCAAACCGGTGGATAGATACGGAGGGACAGCCGCTGTGGGATGGTCCAGGTCCCCTGATTCAGAGGAGAGATGAGGAAGTTCATCGTACGTTCTGAGTTATCTGCAAATGATAAGCGAGCGCCTAACAGACATACTGCGAAGATGGCAGGCGGCGCCCACAGTTGGAGAGCGAAGATGGTCTGTACACATATCCGGTTAGTCTCTAATATATACAGCCAAAGATGCCACATTTCCCCCCATTACAGAGAGAGAGCGGAGCTGACTGGTAGTCCTTAAAGTAAACTCGTACTCCAGCTTACCCTCATTGACCATACCGTCGTAGGCGTACACCCGCATATCATGGTCCACAACTCTCGAAGCGAAGTGATTTCCACCCCAGTACACCACGCCCGCTAACCTGTACCTGCAATCAGACAGTTCCATCAAGCTATTAACAATTAAGCGCTTCTTCACTGTTGCGAGCGGTAGGTTGGGCAACTCGACGCACATGAGGGATGGATACTCGTGTTCAATCATGAGGTCTCCCGCACACTCATCACACTGACCTGACACACGCTCTAAGGAGGCCAAATACCTTGCCACTGACTCGTCTCTAGTAAGGGTTGTCCTCATTACGGTATACCGTCCGATCCCCTCGAACATGAACCCGGGGATCCGCCGATGACAACCGAAACAGAGGCGGTGGGTCGTGTTGGAAGGATCGGTCGGTGGAGGCACACCGTTAACAGCTCGGGTGAGAGAGTAGAGGTCAGCACCAAGTTGCCCCTTCGGAAACCCTACAGGGTCCATCTCCCACAAGATGGTCCGAAGGCGCAGTCTGCAACTGTCTAGAGGCAGGTCATCAGCGTGCGCTGCAGCGAAAAGGTCGAAGGCATACGGGAGGATCTGACTGTCACCACAAATCGACCTAAGGAAAGTGCTATCCCGGCCATACCAAATGTACCGCAAAATGGTGAAGTACGAGTCGTACGCACAGCTCCAGTTCACATCATCCCATTTCCAGCTATGTACCCAGCCCGGTTCGTGTGCGATAGGTTGAACCACGCGAGCGGAAGCACCTGGTACAACTAACCTCTGCACCTTAGAAGGTCGAACATCCTCGCACAGACTCTGTTCCGCCTTTCGTTTACTCGATTGTAAGCCGATCGTTTCTGCGACATGAACCATTTTTCGGAACTTCGACTGACGTTCCTCAACACCAGACAGATCGCCTGCCTTCCTCTTTCGAGAAGCGATATCAGCTTTTGTCGCGGCCTGCATTCTCTGCCAAGCTTTGTACGAAAGTATAGTGGAGGCACGAAGACGCTGCACCACAGCAGGGGGGAGAGTGCCCTCGAACCTCCCTTTCGTGATCTCGTCCAGTGTATCTATGACCCTATACTCCTGACGCAGGTAGCCAGATATGCCCCCGGTGAGTTTAGATTCTTTAAAGTCTCTCAATATAATGGTGGATGCTGCGCTTGTGCCCCTCGAAAGAGCGGTGTACATAGCCTGATGGTTACGAGAGCGCAAAAGATCGACGACGTTCACCTCGCGTGTTTTACCCTGCGAGGCATAGTCGGTCATAGCGAAATTTAGGAGCACAGGTACCTGCTGGCGGGAGATGTGGATGCCGGCGTCGTTGGGGAGAACGGCGCGAAGCGCTGTGGACATTCGGGTGAGTGGAACGACATTCTCTTCTAGATGTGGGAGCTTTATGTTGTCCTTCGGATTAACTAGTTTAACAAACAGTACTTCGAGGGCGAAGCGGCCGGGAAAACCTGGGATCTCCTGGCTAGTCCAACCTTTGACCACCGCTTCCTGCCCCTTGGTAATACCAAGCTCCGTCGCGTCATTATTACGGATCATAACAGGCATACCAATACATAATGGTAGACATGCGGGTATGTGTTCGCTGGTATAGGGAGGGGATCTCCACAAGGCCTCTTGCACCGCCGGAGTAAGTCTTATCTTTGGTTCGTTAGTGTCTCTCGCGGGCTTCTGCCTAACCCGCCCCTTTCCTCTTCCCTGCCTATCTACAGAGTAGAACATGTGCAGCGGGCGGTTATTCTCGCGTGCAAATCGAATGGCATTCATAGCGTTGATTTGATCTTTATGCGTATTCCAGGCGGTGATTACTGAAACATCGCACCACATGGGATCACCGAGATTGAGAGCAGGGTTATTGCTCGGATTCGAGACCGAAGGAACTCTAAATCCGCTTCGGTACAGTCTTTATATCGCATGTGCTCTAAACAGGTTCGCAGTGAGTCCTCAGCTGCATCTGAAGTGTTCGTCTGCCTCATGTTCTGGCGGAGCACGACGACCGTGACAAATAGATTCCACAACAAGAGACCCAGCGTGTTTTCCTGGTCTGTCTGACTCTGCCTAGGTCGCTGTACCTTCGATACTTCTCCGCTGTAAAGCGATAGACCTCTAGCGGGAGGGAGTTGTGCGAAGTCTCCAGCTACGATGATGCTGAGGCCGCCAAAAGGCATGTCTTCTAGGGTTGTGACATCTTTTAGGCGTTTATCTATAAGATAGAGGTCCTGGCAGGACACCATAGAAATTTCGTCCATGAAAATGTAGTCGACGCCTCTCATTCGGAGGCGAGCTTCGTCAAGAGCTCGACCCCCGCGAGGAGCATATGCACGTCGGTCGCCTGTAGCGACACCCAGATACGAGTGATAGGTAGAGCCGCGAACGACGGATGCCGCGGCACCGGTTGGGGCTGTCACAGCCATACGGTTCGCCTCAGATCGGATGGTGAACCAGTACCTGAGGGAGTCTATCACCCGCGTCTTGCCCGTCCCCCCCATTCCACCTATGTACATCAACAATGGGGCGGGGGACACAGATATAGAGTGTCTTGCAACGATTGAGAACGCTCTCCGCTGTTCCTCATTGAGCGAGTACTTGGTGACTGCTTCTGTTAGTTGTGCCTGCACGTCAGCGTCCGCGAGTTCGAACTCCGACAAGAAATAGGCGCCGGGCAAAACACGAGCATCGTTTACGACCTTGACGCCATCGTACGCAGGGTCCTTCGAACCCACATCGTCGTCGTGAGCCAGTATGTGCCCTTTCGCATTCACCAACCTCGAATCTAACACCTCTTTTCGCGCCGCTGAAACCACAGATTTCCACTTATTCGGTCCCATCATGCGGTCTGGCGCGAAGGAATCCTCTGTCGAGCGGGTCTGGGAGGACACGCTGTCGACCGTCCACCCGGCTGACTGCATGACAGCCTCTACCTCTTTCATTTGATCTAACTTTTTCTGGGACCACACACCAATACCGCTCTCCTCCAACAGAACCGCATCGAGGACGTCTGCCACGTCGGCGTCATCAGGACACTCCTCCTCTTCGTCCTCAGTATCTAAATCAGCATCCTTATCGTACTGAGCGGCGACCTGGAGCTTCAGCTGTGCGTGGTAGTCATCACGAGCATCGTAGCATTCATGTCGGATGTTCATGTTGCTGATTATCTGAAGGTGCCTATCTGAAAACGAATACCTATCGAACGCTGCATCCCAACTTTCGCATGACGACTTCAAATCGAGCGGAGACCTCCAGGGTACGAAGAGAGTGAGTATAGTGCAACAATAGTACTCGCGATCGTCTCCATCGGGTCTCGGTAGATAAGCCCCGAGGAAGTTGGGGACGACAGTCTGCATCCTTCGGACATCGTAAGCAATGCGATGGGACTTGAATAGAGGATGCCCTCTCTGATAGCATAAGAGCGTCTTCGACGGATTTTTAACACCCACCACTGACTTACGGACGCTACACTGGATCCAGTCATACAAACATACCGCGGTAAGCTCTTCGGGTCTCATCATGTAGTCGTCGACACTTGACCGACTCAAAATCCTTCCGTAGGTCCGTTTGATCGCCACAGAGTCCTCTTCGTCCTCGTCGCCGCCGTCGTCGAAGCAGGGCTCAACGTCTTCCATTTCATGGTCAATGTCGTCTCCCACCGGAACGGGGAAGGAGTTGTCCACGGCGCCGTCGTTGGAGCGAGGATTTTCCGCTCTGGAGGCTTCCTCTGCGGCGGCCCACTCGTTCTGTACATACACCACGTAAGTTCGCCAGTATAACTTCTCGAAGGAGTGACTGGAGTAATGATCCGGGTGACCAAGCAGATACATAGCGGCCATAGGACCGCCTATCTCGATTTTCGATGTCAGAGAATTTGCCATTTTCATTATAAGTTGCCGGGCTGCATCGTTCTCGGATTTACTTTCTACCCACACGTCTGGATTTCGTTCGAAGACATCGTATATGGAGGAAAATATTTGGTAGGTCTTCAGACCCATCTTACAGATATAGTCTGCAATATACCCAGCGGTCGCTTTAACAGCTGTACCTGAGGACAGCGAAGAACAGTCGGTGTTACATCCGAAACAGTACACCATGACATCGTTGACAGTGTTGATGTTGGGCTCATTCTTCATGAGGTGAATATGTCCCTCTTTGTCTACGACGGTGACCTTGGAGATCTTCCTGGGAAACCTCGCGGTGCACACTTTCTCCTTATTCAGACAGCCTTTCCCAACGATGAGCTGCTTGTCGACCCCCATGACCTTCACGTTTCGCTTAACGAAGCAGGAATGCACGTTGGATCGGTACAGTATATGGTCCACGGTCTCCCGGTAATGGTCCAACCATTTGTCGACCTCCGAACATTCCTCACAGGTGCAGGAGTCGGCCACTGCAGGACAAGTCGTAAGCGGAGGAGGGACAGGGAGCTTCTGGATTGGGTCTTCGATGACAGGTGCGTCATGTCCACTCGGATACTTAGAGTCGTCGATTAACGGCTCGACGAGAAGATCGATCTCCTCTGAGTCATCCGCGTCAGGTGCGACCTCAACATTGACATCCGACTTAGGGGCAGGCTGGCGCTTAGTAGAGAACTTGGCGCTCATATCCTCCAAAGATCCGGTGAAGAAGTCGCCAGTGTGGCTTCCTTCGAGATAGGATATGAGCTCGCTCACGAACTCGCTATCCTTAGCCATCAACCGATCCCTTACCTGTTGAGGACTCAGAGCACAGACTATCCATACCAGCATATGCAAATGTAAGGTCATGCGCCCCTGCTGCTCTACAGTGCCGTAATAGGCTGCTGTATGACCGAATATACCGGCTCTACCTTCCGGGTCTCCCCATCTGAGAAGATGCTTAATGAGCAGAAGGACCATGAAGTGGAAGAAGCGCGCCCCGGCCACGGGGTTTTGGGCGACGAGTCGGGCTCTCTCCATGTACTCTCTCAGCTCAGGGTTAAATTCTACTTTTTTATCCGCCCAATATATACATATGGGGTGCTTATTATCTGCAGGTGACAATGTGATGAACCACGATGGTGCACCTCTGTTCGCAATGAGTGACCAAACCTCGCTTCTCATATTCTTCTTCCCAGCGAGAGAACCGTGGACGCTACTCCCAACGTGATCTATCTGGTCCATTATAGAAAAGCATAGCTTCTCCTCTTCCGTCTCTGGGATGACCCGCTCGCCTTCTTGCAGTCTCGTAGCGATGTCCTTGATGACTACCGGGTTAATCTTGTGTACTCTTGAAGCGATGGACGCGAAGTTACTGCGCCTAGTTAAGACAATACTACCGTTTTTACTTTCCTTAATCTGCTCATCGTTGAACGCGACGATAATGAAGCGGGTTTCCGTCTGGAACCTCTTGTCATGGTACATGAGCATCCATTTCTTCTGAGTCGTCTCGGACATCCTGCCATGCAGTCTCGCAGTACCCAACCCCCCCGAGCCGTAGGGAAACAACCAGGGGTAGATCTGTGGATATAGTTGAGGATTGTTATACTTCGATTCGGGAGTGTCCGAATGGCCAACAGCCAAGACGGTACTATCCCCCGTTCGTAAATGCCTAGTTGCTGCGGCCCTTCGGGCGTCAAGAGACATGCTATCAAGACGGCTCCCGATCAGGCCATTCACGGTGAATGGGCAAGGTCCGCTGGTGGTTCCATCGTCTTCAAAGGTGTCATGAACACTCGTCGTCGACGCGACTACATTCGTGCCGTCCTCCAACGCTCTGACAACTACTTTGACGACGGATCCGCGCTCAGGATAGGTGCCTAGGGTCTCGTAGTCAATCAGTAAATCGGCATAGTCGGCGTGGTTCAGCTTGAGCCATTCAAGAGCATTCTTGACATTGTTACGGCGCACCAGCATCGGGGACCTGACGATCTCATCCTCTTCAGGTGGGTTGACCCCAGTGAAGATGAAGGCCAATACCTCGTCTACCTCACTCCGAGGAGGAGGCAGCTGGTGATAAATTTTCATTGTAGGACACGCAAATGAAATCGCGTTAGCAATCATCTTTGAGTGCGCCGGTCGACCGGGGGCAGACGAGACACGAACGACGCAGCGGTTAGTTCGAATTCGGGCAACCAAGACCTGCTCAGCGTAGGTAAGATCGGCCAGGATACTAGGTACAGGGCCTACCCATAGTCCATTCGCAAGCGCATTATGGGGTCGTCGGCCGTTGTTGAGTGCGTCGACACAAACAGGACATATCGCGGTTAGAGATTTATCTAGAATGGGCCCAGATTCATATTCAATTGGATCCTTCGAGCTATGGCGCTCGCGTCTGGCTAGACCGGGCTCCACTAAGGGGTCGAGCGAACACGCTAACGACTCGAGAGGCGTAAGCTCAGTCAGGAGGGTCAACTGCCCACATGACGCGCATCCAGACTCTTCAAAATGTTCGGGTCGCAAGTCCTCACAGAAGTCACGAACAATAGACAGTCTATCGGCGTTGGTCAACGGAGGCGGGGGATATTTAAACACCCTTTCATCTTCTTCTGGCACCAGGACCACAGTATGGGGTTCAACGTCAGCAGCCCTGGGTTTCTGCGCAGCCTTTGGCTTGATAACGGGGACGAACACGGCATGATAGGACGGGCAGTCTACGCACACGTGTTTTCCAAGCTCCAGTATTCCCCCAGCCTTTGAGGTACGTACAGGAAACTCCACACCGTGGAGACTAGCCAGGCAGACCACAGTGCCGTTAGTACCTTTCTTGGCTAGCGTCATCCAAGGAACGTCGTGACACACGAAAGAGTCCCCCAGGATGGTCGTCCCTGTTCTAGTACCAGCATCTTCGACGACATCCAGTGCCAACAGTCGAGCTCCGGACGCGTACGTTGGCTGAACATCGGAAGGTATATTCGCGAACTTTAGGATCTCGTCGAGAGTGAAGCTCTTAATGCTTCTGATAGCGTCGTTAATATACTCTGGTCGGGGAATGGGCTGACCCGCCCGAGACGACGAGCAAGTGAAAATGGACGTGTGGGGTTCACAACCACCACAGACATGCTCGCGCAAGACGGAGACAATGGATTCCCTGGATTGACCTCGCTGCGGTTTGAGCCCGTGGACTTTGGCGACAGACTTGAGCTCGGTCAAGTTGAGGTGGGGAAGAAGGAGTTCTAAGGGGACATCCAGCTCAAACGCACCGTCATGAGAGCCGAGTATATTCCCGATCGATCCACGAGGGCATATCTGACGAGTTCGTATGTTCCAGACACGTAGGCGGGACCGTCAAGGTCATTCTGCACCAGAAAGGGCCCAAGCTCTGCCCAGGTAAACTTTCTCTGCACATGTGCGCCGCCTCCGTAGAGGGAGGCGGCACCAGAATCACGGGTAACGGGTAACGCATCGTCAGGGCGAGTTGTGTCGATATGCATTTCAGAGGATAAGTAGGGTATATACAACCGTTGAGGATGTATGGTAGGAGAGACGTGGCTGTCGAAGAGAAGGGTACATAGTCAGGAGAACGGTCCCATTACGTGTAATCACAAGTCGAAGCCTTCACGTGATAACATATACAAAAAAACGTTTAATCTCTGTACATTGCCACAGGTGATAGAAAGCTATGATATACAGGACAGTGCGGGTTGACGATATAGTATCAGGGCACGACTGGATAGGCTACTGAGGTAAAGATTCACGATATCATCTCGCTTCGCCATTTCCGATAAGCATGACCCAGCGAATATTGAAACTAACCTTCCACTGTCCTTCTTTCCGTGGAACACGGACAAAGTGTATGCGACGACAACGAACGAATTACGGGGGATCTCACCGTCCCACGGGGTAGCTGATCGAGCCTGTCCAGGTCACGCTCGAGGTCCAGAACGAACCCGGTGCAATCGTAAACGGGAACTGGACACATATTATCACGTCAGCATATGGCAAGATAAAGTGGAGAGAAGGGAAAGCACACGTACTGGTTTCCTCGATGCCAAGGCTAAACGAGTCCCCAACAGGTGCAGACGTAGACCCCGACGCGGAGGCAGTGGCCGGACTCGGTTTCGAGGGAGAATATCTTCTAGGGGCGGGAACATCACCGTCTTCATAAATGCGAGGTTAGGTACGATATATGCGAGGGTTAGAAGTATCTTACCACCGAACAAAGACTTTGAGCAGAACTGCATCTCGTCCATCCCCAACTGCGCACCAAGAAGCTCCTTCGAAAAGGCGGAGCAGACAAATCCTACCATCCGCTCGAACTCCTGACTGTGGAATACGCCATGAAGCTTCTTCTGCTTGACGCCGACGGGGCAGGGCTCGGTGATATACGACTGGGTCGCCTGGACCGCGGACAGACAGATTGCAACTCTACGATCGCTGGTGTAGAGCTGGAGCTTCGTACCCGGCGGGAGCTCGCGCACCAACACACTCTGCGTGGATGCGCGAGACGGATTGAGGAATTGCTTGTGCGACTTGAAGACGATAGCGTTTATGGCTGAACTGGATATACAGGAACGGTAAGCGAGCGGTCAGACGGAAGCGATCGCAACGTACTCGTAGTCGAGCAGAGGACAGTCGTCAATCCAGTTGCTGAATGAATAAGTACCCTTCCCGGCTACATCCGTCCACAATTGAAACTTGCCCGACCTGTAACCGCCGATAGAGCTGGTAAGTCGTTTATACCACCTATCTTTCAACGAACAGGACGAACCATACAGGATCTAAGTCTTCGTACGTTTTCTTCAGGGCCGGGTCTTGCAGAGCTTCGTCCATGACCTGACAGGTTTCGGGAGGTGTGCGAGCCTTGTTGAAATACGCGCCCG